>VXAV01003061.1:163171-177985 GCA_013399715.1 Alectura lathami | reverse complement strand
AGCACTGTGCTTTGTGAGATGCTGCCCCTCCTCCCTCTTAATTAAAAAAAAAAAAAAATAAAAAATAAAAGTGAAAAAATTCAAGGAACTTCTCTATTTAAGAGCAGTTAAAGCTTAATACCTTAAAATTTTCATATGCTTATCTTAAACTTTGCAAAAGTTCTTGGACTTTCTGTAAAAAAAATCAGTTAAGTAACTCAAAAGCAACCGCCTCCCGCCACTGTTTTCTGAAGTTAAATGTTAAATTCTCTTCTGATTTTTATTCTTAAGGCGTGCAAGGGAAATTGTAAATGGGCAATATTCTACTTCACTGATAAATCTGTTGCTTCCTCACCTGGAGTTTTGACAATCTCTCTATTGTTGTGCATCCATTTTTTAGCAAGTAGATTGAGAACAGTTTCACTAGAATCTTTTTCTTTCTCTATCTCTGACTCTCCCCTTTTTTGTTTAGCACAATAAAAACACTCAAGATTAATAGCAAACCTTTCTGTGAGATTTGTAACAATAGCTGTGTTGGAGCACATACCTTGACAAACATCATCGTTTATATAAGTCTTAGTCTCTCAGATTTACAACGAAGATATCTATGAAGATTTTTTTAAAGAGGTACTCTAGTTGCCTTTTAAAAAATAATTCCACCAGATTACTCGCAATGTCTCTGTAAACTGGGATATGGGGTCATTTTTTGGAAAATAAGTTTCTTTCTTTAAAAAAAAAAAAAAAAAGGCATCTTCTGCCTTGTTAAAATAGTTATTTGTTCTTCTTTATGAGCATACGATACATATAGGTCTTTGTACATGTGCAGGCTGTGTACGTATACATATGCGCACACGTGTACAACATATATATTTTTTTTTGAATCATGGCAGGTGATCTTTAGAGGCGGGACTGAGTATGGATCATTTGAACGAGGCAACTCAGGGGAAAGAACATTCAGAAATGTCTAACAATGTAAGCGATCCGAAGGGTCCACCAGCCAAAATTGCGCGCTTGGAACAGAATGGGAGCCCATTAGGAAGAGGAAGACTTGGAAGTACAGGAACTAAAATGCAAGGAGTGCCTTTAAAACACTCTGGACACCTGATGAAAACTAATATTAGAAAAGGTAACACTTTTCTTAATTCTGCATTTGAGAAATATGAATTATAATATTTTTGGGGGGGAAAGCATACTTTTGCAGATTCTACTTCATTTATATTTCAGGATTAAATCTCCATTCTAAAATACTATATATTCCCAACACTGATATAAATCACATTTGGGAAATGTAAGCTTCATGCTTGGGTGGAGCATCTTGCTTTACAGGGTGGAGTCTGATTTTTGCTAAGGTAAAGGCTAGCTGTCCTGATTAAAGCAAATTGCTACAGTGAAATAGAAGTAATGTAATGCTTTAATTCTTTGAGAAAGTGCTGGGCTCAGAACTGAAAAAAATATGTAAGAATAAATACCGAACCCCTGAAACAAATTCTTGCCTTTCCTCTGAATGATGGTCCAAGCTGGGAAGGGCAGCAGTATTTCCATAACAGTTGCAAGTTGGTTTAAAAGAGAGTGTGTAAATCTTTAGATATCACATTGGAAAAGTCATTTATGATGTCAATCTTCGCAGTTTATTTTCTTAAGTACAATTCATTATTGAACAATGAACAACTTGGGTGTCATATTTTTCAGTGGCTGGTTTGCTGTAATTAGACATTTACACAAGGAAAAGGCACATTTAGAATCACTGATGTTTGTATATGGATGGCTTTTGTTTGCATTAAAAATACTTTCAGAGGACAAAAATCTATAAATTTTGCATACTGAAATATTTAAGCCTTTTTTTACCATGTTCTGCAGACTTGCTAATTTAAATCAAAACGTGCTGTATGTAATTTTGCGTTTGTATTGAAACAGCCTCTAGTTTTCTCAGCATAATCGGTATATGTTTATAATCCAGATTTTTCTTGCATTTGCTAAGCAAAGTGCAAAATGCAACCAAGGCCATTAAATGCACAAAGTTAGAAGGCAGAGGAATTTCATTGTGTCTGATGCATAACATTTATCGTACAATCATTTATTTTTTCCTCGGTTTGGCGAAAACAAAGAATATATTGATCCTGAAATGAACAGACACAGCAGTCCGTATTGTTAGATCTTTATCTATTAAAAATGGAAAAACAGCACTTCAGCAAATTCTTTGGCCTCTGCTCATGATTACCCTATTTATTGATTGTTTGCCAAGAATGTATGCATCTCAAGAAAGCCAGGGTAAGAGCATTAAAAATATAATTTATTACGGCTTTTCAAGCAGAGTGCATTAATATTGTACAGTGAAGCAGTGGGGCTATATAAAAAGGACTTTCTGACGCCTGCAAACATATAAGTTCCATAAATTCCTAAATAGGAGATTTCAGCTGTCTCTGGTATTATGTGATATTTGCACAGCAAACTTTAATGCCAGGACAGTTTTAGACAAGGATTCTACAGACTTCACTGCTCCTTATGGCAGACGTGCTGTTTACACAGACTCGTAAACCTTCAGCAAAAGCTCTAACACTGCCTTCAGGTTTAAATCATGCTGTATTTTTAGCAGCGAGCACTGACCAGTGCTCTCCCCTTTAATACTAGAAGGTTATGGAGTTGCTGCAATTGGAGGTCTTGCCAAGTACTAGCAGGGGAGATCAGCCAGCTAAGGTTGTGCTCTCCTGTACAACATTTTTCACATTAGCAGAAGGACACTAGTGACAGTTTGCTAAAAGATTTAGTAGCTTGATTTGTAGTCAGATGATACCTGTGTCACACTACCAGGATCCACCTCTGATAAGCTACAGTGAACATCAAAATTTGGCCAGGAGCTTTCTCCTGTATTGTTTAAAGCAAATTTTTTGGAATGCTGCAACTCCTGAGACAGCATGCCTCTCAAAAAGTGTGCTGACACACAATGCAGTACCTGTGTGTTGCTGGTTTTCTCTGATCATAACCCGATTTATAGGAACTGATAAGGAAAAGACAAATCTGCCTTGGCTGTTTTTAAGTGTATGTGCACTGTGTTAAAATGAAGCTTTGTTTACATTTTGTCTTCAGGTATTAGCAGTGAAACTGCTTAAGATTTTGAGCCCTTTCTTTCAATCAGATATTTGTAGGTGAAACATCAATTGTGAGAGTGTGAGACGGGGGTGGGGGGGGGGGAAGAACCAAAACCTTGCTGCAGATGAAGTATGCATATGTGTATTTTGGAAAGCTCTCTACAGCTTAATTAAAACCAATGAAGAAATCACCAGTTTGCATGTACTGCTTTTACTTTGGTCTTCTCTCTCTTCCTGACCAGTCTCAAAAAGATTGAAAAAAACAAGGCAAAAAACAAACAAACAAGCAAACAAAAAACCCACAAAAAAACATGAAAACCCAAAAAATCCTCCTTCCTGCAGTACATAAATATTGGCAGGCTTTTAGTCTTGTCTTTCATGTTGAGCCTATTGGGCAAACTGGAGTGAGTTTGTGAGCTTTTCCAAGTGAGCCTGAAGGGGTTTGTTTGCCAGAGATTGACTCTCTGGTGAACAGATGTAGTTTAAATATACAAGCTTAAAAGGTATCTTTTTTACCGTGATTTCTTGCTGTATGTTAGAGCACAAATCAACAGACATGATCTGAAAGCATTTCTGTTGTCAACAGTAAATCTTCTTCTTCAGCTGCAGGATGCCTTGTGCACCGGAGCAGGTTAGGAGGTTCTGTCAGTCTAGAGGGCAGTGGTTATAGAGGCATTAACATTGTAGGGCTAATTGGAGTTCCTGGGTGCCCTGTTAAAATAACCCTTGTCATCATTTATGCTAAAGATGAAACCCCTCTGGCAGGCTGCCATAAGGCAGTTTGGTACATCTGCTTTTAACCCTTTGGCTTTCTGTCACCACGAGATCCTAACCTGGGACAGCGCCGGGGCCTAAGGCTGTGGGGCGAAGCGTGTCTCCTAGGCTGGGAGGGGTCCTCCCAAAGTCTGGAAATCTGGCTTCTGGGAGGGATGTTTTCCCTAAAACAGCCCGGGTCGTTTGTTAATTATCCTGTCTGTTGTCAAGAAGGGGATTTAAAAATAATAAACAAAAAGCAAAGATGATGTTTGCTCAGTATTCTGTGCGGCAGAGGGAAGGGTTTGTCATGGGGTGCTACAGAACTAGACGTTAGTAATTGGTTTCAGGCATACCAAAACAGCAGTGAATACCAGGAATGTTGAACGCAAGTACATGAGGGGAAAAAAAAAAAAAAAAAAAAAAAAACCAACATGCAGGGAATCTCCTTTNAAAAAAAAAAAAAAAAAAAAAAAAAAGCCTGAACTGCAGGTATGCTCCTTAAAACTGCATCAAAATCATGATTTGTTTCTTAAAGATGCGAGTGAAAGTAGTGCTGAAGTGCACTCAACGAATGAGGCATGAATTAGCGTTAACTTTTGCCTTGTTTCCTCGGGTGCCCTTTTCAGAGTGCATGTATAACACGCGAGGTGATTTGTTGTTGATGCTGAAGGTAATGAAATATTTTTGGCAGAACTGAGAAAGTTTTAGTGTTAACGAACAAAATTATGTGGCTGGTACTAAAATGGCTTACACTGAAGACATCTGCAGTGTGTATTTAGGTTCTCGTGCTGCCTGCTACTCACAACAAATCAGGCAGGACAGAGAGAATCAACTTCTCTTCAGTCAACCTTGTGATTTCTATAGCAGGTAATTCTTTCATCTGTATCCCATCAAGGAAGGTAAATTTGCATTTCTGCTTTTCAGAGAGAGAGAGATTTTGCGGAACTTTCTCTTTTTTGAGGAAAGCAAGGGGAAAGGACTGGGGAATATGTTTATCAAATATTTGTGATGATTTCTGATGTCTCATCTGCCTGTTCGTACAGGTTTGATTTACATAATGCTTTGTAGACCCACATACTCTACTATAACTCCAGCTCAATATGTGATTTTATTATTATTATTTTTTTTTTTTTTTTTTACAGGAAGTATGCTTCCAGTTTTCTGTGTAGTGGAACATTATGAAAATGCCATTGAGTATGATTCTAAGGAGGAGCATGCAGAATTTGTGCTGGTGAGAAAGGACATGCTTTTCAACCAACTGATAGAAATGGCATTACTATCACTTGGATATTCTCACAGCTCTGCTGCCCAAGCAAAAGGTAAATCAGGTTCCAAAATTGTATGATGAATAGTGTTAGTTTCGGGGGCATCAGGGGCGGGCCAGGATTTCTTTCAGGAATGCAATGCAGGTTTCACTTCTTAAACTTCTTGCAGATTCTGTTTTCATGTTTGTTTGTTTGTTGTTTTCCTTAATGTATTTTTGTTTAGTTAACGCAGTTTTGTTCATGTGGAATGTTGAGGTAGATTCTTTTTTCTTTATTTTTTTAAGGAAAAAAAAAAAAAACAACTTCAACTGAATCATTAGTATGCTTATTGACCTTAATAATCTGCTCCACTGAGGATCCACAAGGAAGTGTAAAGCATATTTGAGCAGATGGACTGCTGAGAGTCAACTTACATTTATGACTGAATATCCAGCTCTGTTTCTTTTATTTTGTTCCTTGTGGTTTTATAGGCTGTAAAGTATTTTTTTTTTTTTTTAACCCAATCCTTGCACTGCAAAATCCTTTATAATTTATTATGGATGGTAATTATTTTATCATGTCCTATTGAGAACTTGAGAAAATATGCTTCTGTACATATTTAAAAAAAAAAAATTCTCTACTGTAGTGCATTTGTATAATTTCATAATCTCTATTAAGAATGTCCTTGGTGATGTGTGGAGGGGTTGGAGGGGGCTGTTTTCTGCTGTTTTATTGTATCGTATTTCAGAGGCTAGAAATAAAAGTCATCTTGATAAAATCCAGATATTTCTTTTCACTCCTAGGAATTAACAAGTGCATTACTTTCTTTCTCTGCCCTTCTTGCCTTCCCATCCCTTCCAAAAAATAATATATATGTATCTCACAGGGCTTATCCAGGTTGGGAAGTGGAATCCTGTTCCACTCTCCTATGTGACAGATGCCCCTGATGCTACTGTAGCAGACATGCTGCAAGATGTGTATCATGTGGTCACACTGAAAATCCAGTTACACAGGTAAGTTGCATACCAGTTCTGGGAAGTGAACTGTTACTTGTCTCTACTTACGGTTAATATTGCTTGTATTTAATTCCGACTGTGCTGTGTGCTCAAAGTACAAAGGCTTATCTAAATTCCTTTTTAGTTACCCTAATTCTTCTTTAACTTACAGCATACTATTGCAGAAAACTTTTATAGCTCTGATACATAGATTTTCTTTGGATATCTCATTAAAACTATATTGCATTTTAGTCAATTAAATGATGCATTACAAGAAGGCATTTTACATAAAGTTTACTTAAGAGAAAAATATTTTTGCATATCATGAACAGTACCATCTGTGTGCATTTTGTAAAAGAATGACTTGCTCACACTTATTGTTGCCATCTAGGTTCTTAAATTTCACGGTAACAAAAAAGAAAAAAATGGTTAATATATTAATGCTTTTCATGATCAGTCGTGAGAAAGCATTACACCTTAAATTGTTTTACCAAGCGCATCAGAGCAGGAAGGTAGAAGTAACATGAAAAAATAGTCGCCACATGCAGCTGATGTATAATTCATGCATCAATACAGCAGATGTGTTGTATAAAGTAATTAACTAATCGGAACAATCAGGAGACCGAGAGCAATCTCCAGATGCATCTGCTTGATGCGCAAAATGAAATCTGTCTGTCTTAAAGGAATGTTCTGCAGCAGGATGCAATCTTGTAATAATCCCTTTTCTAATCTGTGTTTCAAATAGTTGCCCTAAACTAGAAGACTTGCCTCCTGAACAATGGTCTCACACAACAGTAAGAAATGCTCTGAAGGACTTACTGAAGGATATGAATCAGAGTTCATTGGCCAAGGAATGTCCCCTTTCACAGGTACTTAGCATAACGTGTAATAAATAATAAAGCACTATAGGCAATACTGATGTGAGATTTGAGATTTCTACAGACTGCAGCAAGTAGTATCTGTGGAGTGAATCTGCCAGAAATGCAAATTCATTTGACCACTTCATGATCTTTATAAATATGCCTGATTCATTTTGAACGTAGTCTTACAATGTTTCCCATGGGGAGTTGTGAAAGGTTGTTTACACCACACTGAAATTGTCTCACAGCAAACTGGATTTTAACTGGTTTTTGTCTTCAGTCTTTGAACTGCTTTGATGTAACTACTTTTTTCAAGCACATGTGTTCAAGATGTTAAAAGGCTCTCTACTTACTGCTGTCAAAAGTACTATTGAATCTGAATGCTTGTTAGATAACCTGCAGTAGTTTTAAATGCTAATTCATAAAATGAGACAGTCTTTGGCATGCTATATGAGAGGGGAATAAAGAATAAAGCTCTTTGGATGATGTGTTGTTGTTGCAAACAACCAAAGAAAAATCAGCCATTTATTAGTTCTAATCAAAATATACGTAAGCAAAAATGAAATCTCAGTTTATGCATTGCTAAATATTGAACCGATGCCTCCCTGAAGCCTTAGTCATATTGTTTTTTGACATTCTTTCTGTCTTTTTTTTTTTTTTTTTCTTTTGTCAAATTACCGTGACTGAGAAACTCATTTTTCTATGCAGTACGGAGTCCAGCGATGCTGTGGTGGGAACTTCATATTATTACCTTTTAAGTTTTAAACTACGATTTGTTGTGGTGCAGTGCAGACAGGAATTCAGTGTACAAATGAATGATGCAAATTGTGGTAAGGAGAGGAAAAAGGAAGTTAAGGAAGTCAAGATATTTTTATTGGGATCTGTTGCTCAGAATATCGGAGTCTTTGTCTCCAAAAGACTTTAGTTAATCTATAGAGGACTTCTCTCTCTCTCTGATTTTCCAGTGGATATACTAGCAAGCTGTTTTCCCATTACTTTTTTTTCCCCTATGGTTAGATTGTTTTCAGTGATGTGGCTCCAATATAGGAAGTTTTGAAGTGGAAATAATCAAAATTATCTTCACTGGTTGCAAAACATTCCAGTGATATGTCTGCAAAGTTATCTTGTGTACCTACTATGAAAGCATGTGAGTTTTTGCATTGGTGGCTCACAGAGGCTGCAGATATTTTGGAATTTTTCTCTACATTTTGGTGTAATAGTGTTAGTTTTTGCTTGATACTGGTGGAAATCCAGTAAACTGTATAGACATAGAATATTTCATTTATAGTTGAGCATAGGGTTTCGTATATCAACTTGTGTGTTTATGAGGTGATGCAGTGATAAAGCAGGAAAACAGTTTTTAAAAGAACACTTTGGTAATGCCAGTGTCTTAGTAATTACTGACATTTCTCCAGTACCGTTTAAAGGAGATTTTTTTTTTTTCTAGAAACAACAGTGAATTTTTATATCATAATTTTAATGAATGAAAATTACCTTGCCTAATGACCGCATTTGAAGATAACAATCTGAGGTTACCAGAACCCCGAATTACAGAACTCTGATTTGAGAATGTTCATGTATTATCTTGTACTTTTTTTTTTTTTTTTTTTTGGCAAAATAATATATTTACAGACAAGAGATCTATTTTTTTTTTTTTCTGTTATTTAAAGCATGCTTAGTATTTTTGTCATTTGTTTATCTTCACTAGTGCTGCAGTGGTTGGATTGTTTGGGAATTTAAGTAGCTTCTGCTTTTTTCTTTTTTTAGTCCATTTCTTTAAAGGCCAAGTCACATTAACATTAAAATACATTTATTTTGTCTTAAATTTTGGAAAAATAAGTGATTTGTCAAGAGCCCCTCAGTTGGTCTGCATCTTCCTGCTCCCCTACGGGAACTTGAGAGAAGATGTGGTGGTCTGACATTGTCCTTTTCAGATAACTAAATTAAAATGAATGTTTTCCATGATTTCCTCACTGATAACTGTGTTTCGCTCCTATGCGAAGGAGACTGATTTAAAATTGTTGTATTAAACATACTGAAGTTTGTTAATTGCCCGCAGTGCTGTGCTGCTGTAACAGAGGTGAGAAGTAAAAGCAAGACACAGGCTGAAGGGCAATGTGTCCTTAGAGGATGTGTCAAATTGCCAGCGGTAGACTCTTGTAAGAGAAGGCCAGTGGTCTCTCCTCTTACGTACTTCTGTGGGCATAGATAATGCCATATGAAGCACTTCATCACAAATGCAAACTAATGCAATGACACCATACCATGACTTATTAACACTGTTATGGATATAATTTATTAACCACAGAAAAATGACTCAAAGTGGAAATGAGAGTAGTTATCGTTTTCTGTCGCTGTCATTAGCAGTACTTTGTTTTGCGTAGGTACGGAAGGATTTGTTGGAGAGTATGTAAGCTGCCGTGCTCAATGCGTGGCATCTCCAAAGTGTGAAAGACTGAGAGTCATCATCCTCACTTAGAATTTACCTTTTTTTCTTAATTAATCTTGCATTTTGTGTATTAGAAAATTACTGTTATTTATGTAGAATACTGATAATTTATGAACTGCAAAGATACCAAGGAAACTCTTTTTACTAGTGCAAGTATATTTAATAGCTTGAAAATGTATCAGATCCAGTTTGCCTTAATTACGGAGTCTAAAAAACTTAACAGCATCTTCAACTTGAGTGAGTTCTTTTTTTTTTTAACCATTTTTCTCCATTTTTTTTGCCATTTACTTTCATGTCAAGACTTTGGCATGTTCAGACATGAACATTTCGTGCCTTCCTTGGTAAAAATACCACTGTGACTCTTGCTGCCATGAAGACTGTTGAATACGTGGGTTCTTTTGAAGTTACTGCAGCTATCTTGCTCTGAGACTGCTGTGGCCATCCTCTGACAGCAAGTTTTGCCACTTGCTATAGGAGCCCACATTACACAAAGTCCCCAGACCTTTTCTGAGTAATGCGCTGCAGAGTATTTCCCTGTTTTTCTTTGGATTTGCAGATTTTGTTGCTAGTGACTACCAGCATATGCAGGTGCTGGGTGAAAGACTTCCTGTGTTTGATACGCATAGCTAGTTTCATTCCTGCTTCCTCTCTAGATTTCTTATAATGGGGAAAGACAACCTGGAATTTAATCTGGGACTCAACTGTGGGCCATCTTGTACATTCCGTGAAACTGGTGGAGCTTGTGAGTGGCTTAGATCTCGTTTTCCTCCTGTTTGGGTTCTTTAGTCTCCAAAGAGTTGCAAAGGAATTGTTCTGCCATCAGTTCTTATTTATACCCCTTGCACTGAAGCTCTGCTCCATCTCAGTCTGGTGAGAGCTGCTGTAAAGTGGTCAGGCAGGTGGGCCTGTTGAACTTACTTAATGTTACTCCTACCATCTCTCTGTTCAGCCTTAGTTCTAATATTTTTGTACTTAATTTTCACAGTTTTAGTCTGTTTCGGGTTTTAGTGCTGAAGCCTGTTATTACTTCTACAGTTAAAATAACTGAAATACTACAGACCATATATATACTGTAAATAATAAGGGATTTTCTGGGTTCATTGTATTTCTATTGAATTATTCTCTCTGTATGTGTGAACATATATATATTATGTGCGTGTATATAGACATATATATACAAAATAGGCTGAAAGTTCATATGATAATTCTGGAACAATCTTGCTATTGGTGTGATTTTAAACATTTAGATGTACCCCTTATCTTGAGTTTCTGACACCTTTTCCATGAGGGGGAGATAACAAGTCACCGACCAGACTAAGAGATTGTAGAGATTAATTAGTATCTGGGCAGCACTTTCAGAATATGGCAGTGATCAAATGACATTGACTTTCCAACTGATATTATCTCACCTGAATTTTTTTCTACAAAAAGATTTTCAGAAGGATTGCTGTTAGTATTGATAAGCAGGTTTAGGTTTTTCATGGTCTTTCTCCTCCTCTTTTGTTCATCTTTTGAAATTCCCCATACCTAGCCAAACTCTTAGGCCATCTGATAGCTAGTACATTATAGAAGAAAAATTTCAGGGTTGATGTGTAGTAAAACCCCATGGATATATATTTTTAATATATTTAGTTAAGACATGAATGTTTCCATGGAATGTATCCAGAGTCTGTGATACGTATGTACATAATCATTTATATGCATTGCATTACTCTTTAAATTTATTTTGAAGATATTAGTATGTCGCAATCCTCACCCCCATCTCTGTAGTGTCTTTTACATAATTCTGCAGTTGATGATCAGGGAGGGATACATGATCGCATTCTGTAAAACGTGTGCACCCGCAGAACAAGAGCTGATATGATACTGAAGGCTGAATAATTCTGCACTTGTGATAAATATAGATATTTTGACTGCATTTTGAGCAAACTTCCATGCTGTAGTGAATGAGTGAATGATTGTCTGCATATGACATGGGCACAACATATATCACATACTTTGCTCTTTGTTCAGATACGCTGCCCTGAATTTGCATGCTGTTTTATGCCGATATCATGCAGGCTTTATATGATCTGGCAGAGATGCCAGGAAGAAAGGTTGCTTGAAACGTTGGTGTTTCTCAGTTTACCTGATCCAAGTGTACCTGGCGGTCATAGCAAACATGCAGCATAATAGAGATATAGAAATCCTCTCACTTTTCCTGGCTGCTGTTCTGACAACCTGCATGCCCACCCCCATCACAACCCAAAAAAGTTGCAATTGCTAAAATTAAAATTTCCAGACCTATAAATAACCAAGGAATGAGCTATTAAGGGTTGCCAAAATCCATGCATTTTATGAGCATTTTTTAATTCTTTTTTCACAAAACTGAAAGGTGTTTTTTGTCCTACCCTTTTAATTTTACCTGCCTAGACCTGAGACCAACTCGCTGTTTTCTTTTTTTTCCTTTTGCTTCTTGTGCTTCCCTTCTCTTTTCTCTCTTTATCTCCTGCCCCCAATCCCCCAGTAATTAATAATCTCAGTAAGGAATGCAGCTCCTTTTTTCTACTTTAGAAGTTACTGTTCTTTAGATTTTGAAGATGTCATTAATTATTTCAGGGAAGTATATCCTTGAGGGCCTGGGCTCAGGTCTTGGCAGGCAGGTCCTCTCCAACCCACTCCTCAGATGCTCAAGAGCATTCCCTCTGATGTCTCTTTGAGCTGATGAGGTATCAGTATTTTTAAAACATTTTCAAGGAGGGGCATTTGGAGTGAAGTACAGAGCCTATAGCTGATGGGATGCAGAAGACGGACTTTGACCTTGACTCTGGCCTTGCATGGGCTTCAAGAGCCTCCATTGCAGCTCCTCCATGAGGCCCAGCAGCTGGGCTCATTGTGGTGCTGGAGGCCCACAGGCACTCAAGTTGAACCTTAGAGGTATGCTGGTTTTAAGGACATTCTCAGGACACTCAGCTCTTCTTTTTGTGTGCAACCTTAACAATTATTTTTGTGTGATAACCTTCATGTGCTGCTTGTTGGCTTTGCTAGTGTTGTATTTCTGTTGAGAATGGCGAGTGAAGCTCAAAATTCAAATTGTACAATCTTTTGATTGGTGATTTATGTTCTTTAGATAAATCTAAACACTCTCACTGTTACAATTACATCAGTCAAAGTGTTTTCTCTGGGCAGCAGCTACTAAAGTAGAAAAGATACAGATGGGTTTTTTTATGCCTCTTCATTAAGTTTATCAATGATAAGGATGTCAAAGTCCTTTCCCAGAGCAGTTATGGGGCCAGGACATATTGTGTGGAGAAGAAGGGAAACATACCTTGTTTCTCAAAGATGTACGGTTTCTGATTTCAGAGGACTCTAACACGTCAGTCTTAGTATCTGTCTATGCTGTCATGAGGTCAGGTGTTACTGCTCTTGAAAAGGAGAAGTCCCACAGTGGGATGGCACTGGTGTTGATCTCATCATTTTTTATTTATTTTTTTATTCCCTTAAGTCAGCTCTATGGAGGAATGAGCATTTGTCTCATAACTAACTCACATACTAAGCTTTCCTGTGAACAAAGTATAAAACTCACACTTTTTAAGGGAATAGAAATTTTATGACAATCTTCCCCACTTTGTGTGCAGACTTAGTGTTAGATCTCAGCAATTTTGTGAACTGTGTCATGTGAGGGATTATCTGTATCATCTGGCCTTTAAGTTTTAGGGAAGTGACAGAATAAAAAAAGAACACAGAATGTTTTCTTCTGATCTGTTTTCCTTCTATAATGTGCATGTGTTTTAGAACTGAGCCCTACTCAGCTTCTGTTTTCACTCTCTTGGTGGTTCTGAGAATGGTGGATAGGGTAACTTGTATTTAAAATATTTACTGTTTTGATTTTTTTGTTTTTTTTTTTTTTTTTACTATGTATATATGTACATGCTTTTTTATTTTCTTTCTTTGTACAGTTAGTGGGTTAAGAAGCAGTCAAGTAATGCAGTGCTACAAAATTTTGTATTCATTCATTCATACTTCTTAACGTAGTCATGGCCAAGTGCATACCCTGATTTTTCTTCCATAACTTTATTAGAGGGTTAACAAGCCACTCCTCCAGTGTTCTTTAAAGCAAGATTGCAAATAAGTCTTTTTCTTCTTCCTATTGGCAAATTGTTGGCTGCAGAGTACTGCACAAGTATAAACAACATGAGAGATCCTTTAACATAACATGAGAGAGCCTTTAGTCGCTTTGCTCCCTAGCTTTGGAGCTCATTGCCAATTGAAGTAAGGAAAGCTCTGGCTGTTGGGACTTTTAAATCTAGACTTAAAAGTTATTTGTTCTGTTTAGCATTTTTAAAATGATTCTATTAGGAATTGTATGTGCTTCAGTTTTAATTTTAACTCATAATGATTGTAAAGCACCCTGGGATGCTTGCATGAAGGGCGCTACAGAAATCCAAGATTGTATTGTACTGTGTTGTAATGTATTGTATTATTACATGGTGCTGGAGTTGGACCACGGACAATGCATATAGAAAGCATTTGAATTCGTAGCTAAAGATAAGGAGAGTATGTGTGGGGGGGTACTGTCTCTTCTTGCTTATTTTCCCCCTTTTCTCTGTCAGTTATTTTATTAAACTAAATTAACGTGGCAACTATTCCCTAAGAAATGCCGGCATAATTTACTGCTGCAAAGGGGCTCAAAATGTAAACCAGATGATAAACTAAAAATAAAAAAGTCCACATTAAGATTTAATTGCACTTCCCTTTCTATATTACGTTCTTATGTAAAATACATTACAAAACAGTACTTTCTTTATCACTTCCTTCACTTTTAACTGAATTTCATTAACAATAAAGAAATATATTGTCTCTGTTCTGGTAATGTCACTTGACAGTTAATGCCTTAACTTGATGTACATGTCTTTAAGATTTTTTTTTTTAATTTTTTTTTTTTTTTTTTTCTAAAGAACATGATAGCACTGACTGGAGCCAAGTATTGCACAACCATGTGATTTGCAAGTTTCCCAGCTCACAGCTTTGCCAGTGCAGGTCAATTCACACCTGCCACACTTATGCCATTCTGGTCCTCATGTTGCTTTTCCTCAGTGATTGTCAGAGGTAGGGAGGGTCGTGTGTGCGACTTGTTCCTTCCTCCCCCCTTCTCCGCTCCAAATGTGCGGTAAACCTTGTGCATTGGAAGTGTCTGTTCGGGAATTAAATGGAGTTTAATTTCTGTCCATTAGGAAACTGCTATCCACATCACCAATTAAACCTTCTATTTAGAGGGCAAGTAGATACGTACATCTACGTCTTAATCACTGCTGCGATGGGTTTGCAGAGACCTTCCCCAGCTGGTTCAGTTATTACTAGCAGTGGTGGGAGGCATGGATATCAGTGCGGTTATAAAACCTACCCAAAAGCTGAGCAAATCCTGTAGGTGCTGGAGCGTTGCTGTCAGCAGATTTAAAGCCAAGG
>VXAV01003061.1:136185-156545 GCA_013399715.1 Alectura lathami | reverse complement strand
TCCCCTGTCATGTGGGATGCACCTTCCCTTAGCTTCTGACACAGCATGGAAGTTGTCTGATGCTGCTGCTTTATCAGTTTTTATTTCTTGGGTGTAGAAAATGAATTCTCATGGAGATTTAATGTCTTTCCCCAAAGAGTTCCCCAACTTCTTTGAGAAATTATGGTGCCTGCTTTTCAAATCTCTGATATTTAATAGCCCCAAGAGACTGGGACTGGGTTCAAACTACACAGAGCGAACCTCAGCTTGAACTTCACAACAAATTCTACCCCTACCCTCCACACAGTTGTTGGATGCCTAATTATAATTAACTTATTTGGCTAAAAAAAGAGCACTTGGGCTGCAGCAGATGGTATCATTCCAGAATAGTGGTATTTCTGTGAAGGTGGCACCATTTCAGACTAGATCTTCTGATTCTCAGAGCAGGACTGCGAGCGCAGTGTCTGGGGGGAAGGGGCAGAGGGAGACGAGAGAGGGAAATTTGTGATCTTGAAGTCTTGCAACTTGCTTTCAAGGATAAACTTCTAGGAGATGTGTTAAGACTGTGGATCTGTGACCAGTTTTTGCGTTCTATCAATTTTCTTGGCGATGTGTGAAAAAGAAATGAGATTGAGTGATGAATGTGAGGCATTTGAATACGTGTGTTACTTGTATGATGCATTTATATTTGTCATCCTTGTACATGGGAAGTATCTGCCTCTGTGCCTCACAAGTAAGGAACACCTATATACAGTAGTACCTGAGTATGTTTCAAATACAGTCATTCTCACTTTGATTATTGATAAGCTAGACGTTGGGAGCTCCTTACATGTAATGATCAGGGAAATAAGGAAAACGTCAATATCCCTGTAGTCTACAATGTAGATCTCTGAAGACTACAAGCTCAGAGGGTTTGATATTCAGTTTTAAGCCCTAAGCATAGGGGGCATCTGTATATATAGACTGCCACTAAAACATACAAGTATTACACAGCAGTAGGCATTATGTAGGAAATTCTACAGCAAAGCGCATCTCTTTGCTCTGACATGACTGCAGCTTTGATGACAAGATAATAAATAAAGAATAGAAACAATGAAATTCAATGTTGTCGAGTTATTTTCTGAGTTAACAAGGTAGTAATATTTTATCTGGCTTGTAAAATTTTGCCTTCAGTGAATTAGTAAATAAATCATTGATTCCTCCTGATGAGGATTCTTAGCATAGGTAATATCACTTGAAAGTTTGCGTGAGTGTTCTCAAAGAAAAAGCAGGATAATTTTCATTTTAAGATGCATAGATAATGTCTATCGTTTAATTTTTTTAACTACTTTGAAGATCTAGAGTAAAATCCCACTATTAGCCATCATAGTCTCAGATTCACATTGTGTCAGAGAAGATAAAATTCTTAGTAGTGTTATTTAAACAGACCAGTCCCCTGTTCAATTTTAAAATAAATAAACTGCATTCAATATGTTTCTGAAAAAGCAGGGGATATTACAATCCGCCATGTCATTGGCATATCTTCTTTGCAAAATGACATGGAATATGGGAATAGGAAACCCTAGACAACCATCTTCATTGGTAATAAGTAATTGACTGAAATGATTATCAATCCATATGTTTTCATACTTAGCAAAGTTAGTTGAGCAGGAGAAGACATCTGAGATGGGCAAAGTAGAATAAAAGAAAACCACCTTGAAGTCTAAATGATGTCCACAGATACGCACAATCTAATATAGGAAAGTGGCCTAGGGTTAGGATTCCCCTTTTTGCACTAGCAGTTGCAATTCGCCATTTCGCAAATACAGATATACAGGTTTTGCATGTACAGTAGCCACGCATTCATGTAATTTGTCAATTCAGGTCCGTAGGATGTTTTTAATCACACCTTATGTATCATGTGCCAATGTTTAAAGTGGTATAATCTCTAAAAGAGTTTAAACAATAATTTTGTAAGTATCAGTTTGTTAACAATAGTGTTGTTCTGTTGAAAATTGAAATCGAGTTCAACTGAGCTTGGTTCAGGTCTTTCAGGCTAAAGTCTATTAAGATTTCAAACTCTTTTTATACCACTGTCAAAAGGCTTATAGCTAATTTCAGAAATGCCAGATTAATAACAAGGAATGGTAAGAATTTGGGTGATTCAGAGAAACATTAAAACAGCTGCCTGAGCGTAGAGGGTATCCACATTTTGCATGAGTTATACCGCCTCACTGTAGCAGTTCTGAGGCTCCACAAATAGCATGTTACTGAGTATTATGTTAGAAAACAAATCGTTATAATCAACTTCACTAAGATCAATAATCAAGATACTTTTACTCAGAAGCTGAACTAGCGTTAGAAGAGTTACAGTAATATTTATTGCATTTTTACTCCAAGTTGTTTCTTCCAGTGGTTATTGCAGTTTGTGTAACAAAGAGTTCATGCTGTACATTGATTTTATGACGGCACAAATATAGCTAAATGTTACATGCCGAATAGCAAAGAAACGTAATAATCAGCTTTGTCTTCTTGAATGTCATTGTTTTCTTGATATGCTGGACAATTCTTGTGGTTAAGCTAAAAGTAACTACTTTCCTCATAGAAATCTACAGGGTGACAAAGTTCAGTCTATTGAAATTACTTTTGTTAATTTTGTTGTTCATACATCATATGCCAAGAATAATTTTCATCTTGGAGCAGTGTTAATTGATTTTGTAAAAGAATGTACTAGAACTGAAAGTTTTAGGCATTGTAAATTCCAGTGTTTTAATGTTGGTTAAAACTGAGCAGAAGGTAAATTTCTCACTGTAGCTGATGTCTCGAAAACCTTTGAGAAAAAAGAAAAAATCGTCTCTATCATCCTTTCATCTATTTTATAGCTAATACTCACAGAATTAGACATGACAATGAGAGTTTTTCATACGCCTCTTTGTGCGAATCACTTAAAATACCTTGTTTAGGAAAAGCAGTCTGGGTTTGTGTGGGGCTGTTTTATAGATATTTTATCCTTCTAGAAAACGCTGTGCTTTATTCATTCAGATAAACTTCGGTTCTGTGATTTTCCAGGTTCTATTCTGTGTGTAAGTGGCACGAATGGAATGGACATGGATTTCTTGAGGTGTTTCTGGAGTCAGTGTAGCATTTGTATGCCTGTAAACTTGTGTTGGTGTGTGAAGTGTCAACCAAATTTTAAAGCATAAATAGCACACAAACAAAAGGTGCTTCTGCTATCAGCATCTTCCACCCAGAGCCCATCCCATGTCCTGATGTTTCTTGGTCGATAACTTTGTTCTTCCCTTAATACATTTGTCTTTTTTTGTTCCCATTTATAATATACCTTGGTTTGGTTTTATATTCAATTAATGAGTTTTTTAAAAGGCTTTGGACAACAAGATCAAAATGCATTATGACTCTCAAACTCTAAAAATATAATGATTTCAACAATTGAGATAATTTGTGCTTTGACTTCTGCTGGTCTGTATTACAGATTTTTTTTTTTTTTTTCCTTTCTCCCCTTTTCACACAGAGTATGATTTCTTCCATTGTGAACAGCACTTACTATGCAAATGTCTCAGCAGCAAAATGTCAGGAATTTGGAAGGTGGTATAAACATTTCAAGAAGGCAAAAGATATGATGGGTAAGCAAAAAATATCTAAAAAGAATTGCTGTGATGGTGGATACATACCATTATGTGTCATGTTGAGGTCTGTCACAGTCCTATAAGAAGCCAGGTCCCTTCATGATAAACTTAGGATGCTTTTGATGAGTAGATGTAGAAAGAACATATATAGTGAAAGAATTC
Organism: Alectura lathami; assembly: GCA_013399715.1. Taxonomy (NCBI): domain Eukaryota; kingdom Metazoa; phylum Chordata; class Aves; order Galliformes; family Megapodiidae; genus Alectura; species Alectura lathami. Next base: position 152,781 of record VXAV01003061.1, on the reverse strand, counting down.
ATTTAAATAAATATTTGCTGTTGAAACAGCCAAAATGACTTGGGTTGCCAGAGATGTAAAGCTGTCATTCTGTAAATCTAGAGATCTTCTACAGCCCAGAATAATTGTTCAAAATTGTTCAAAAAAACCTCTTCCTGGAACTGTGACGGGCTGATGTTTTTAATATATGTATCTTTTTCTTGCTCTGGTTAATGTATATTTAAAGAAGAAGGCTTCTGTAAGTATCACTGCATTCCAAGAAGAATGCTATAATTTTATGAATTCTCTATTTTTCTCTAGCTTTTGGACCCTGACTTCAGTTCATTTTAGCAAATAGTTATGACAATTGTTTGCTTGTTGTAGTAAACATGAGTAAATTACTGGAGAAAAAAATCCATGACTGGGACATATTAATTCCATAATACCTTTTATCTTTCTGTGTTGTCCCTTTTTAAAACTATTTTCTAAACTTGCTAACATAATTTTTGAACACTTTATGTCAGAAAATTTCTACATAGTTTTCAACAGAATGGAGAAATAGGACCTCAATTTGGACCAAATTTTGAGCTTTACTCAGCTTTTAGTGTTTGAAGAAAAACCATTCATCTACCAAAATGGGCTCCTTGCCTTTTATAGCTTAAGGCTGTAATGAAGACGATGAATCACTTTTGTGATAATTGCTTGAATTGCTGTTCCAAGTGAATGGTCCACTTGGGTTGATCTCTACTTTCTGCTGGTGAAAATGGGTGGCTTCTTACTTTCATCTACTTTATACCTTCTGTGCAACATTGAGCTGCTCTAAGGGCTTATAGTCTCCTTGGATGGTGGCACAATTGCACTTAGTTTCAGATGGTCCGTGTCGGCAGAACTCCTGCATGGGAGATGACCTTTCCACGGCATCTCCTTCCATCCCCATTGCAGCAGCAGTCCTGCTGCAAAGCCCATGCATGGGGCAACCCCTGCAAAATTCTTCTAATATGACCTGCCAAGGCAGTTGCATTGTCCCTTCATTTGGTGACACTGAAGGCAGTACACAGGAAACACATGTGCATTCCTGCATATGACGATGGGGTATGCAGGGTTGTAGGTAGGAGTCCAGGTGCCAAGTTCTTCTTCCAGTTTGTATTCCCATGGAGAAAGGGGTGGTCTTTTACTGAATACCGATTAGTAAAGAATGTAATTACACAGAATTGTAATCACTGTGAAAAGCACAGATATTGCCTTATTCTTGTTAAGTACATTTTACTAGTATAAGAAGAAAATATCTACAACACTTTCATGAAGATACTAGATTTTTGGTTTTTAAATAGTGTGTTTTCTTAAAGCTATTTCCAGACCAGCGTTGCTAAAACCCTAGAAATGAGTCTGTTTAAAATGAAAAAGTGACATATACTGGTAAAATTGAGACTCTTTTACATCAGCCTAGAGTTATTCTATATCTTCTTATCGCGCCCAAGAGGGGAGCTGGAAAAACTCTTGTAGTTTAAAAAAACTGCGTTGTTAATTAAAAACAAGGGTGTGTCAAGGCAGATGAGTTAATATAAGAAAAAAAAAATCAACCATGTTGCAAGTCACTGAAAAAAACCATGCATACATGGTTGCGAGATAAAGCAGCCCATCTGTGTAATTTACATAAATTATACTAGTTCCTAGCAGTCCCATACAACTGGTGCAGCACCTAGAAATTAGCAGAGCATGGGAAGGTCCACACCCCACCCTGCTTGTTACGGTTTTCCAGTGGCTGGGAGCTGCAGATGTAATGCCAGGGACCCCACAGGAGTAGCAGATTCAGTCACTGGGGCTTCCTTCTCTGGGCTGGGTGTACTTTCCAGTAACAGGCCTCTTTACCTTTTGCATGGATACAATCACCATTTCACTTGCATTTTCTGCAGCATACAGAGGGGTCTCCCATCTGTGCCCCCTTCTGGGTTGTTTGCTGCCATATCTGAAGCACCGTACATTGTATCACTGTGGGAATGCCCTCTGCAGCCACCCACTTGTGGTTAGATTGGCAGTTGGTGCATTACACCTTTGCAAATCTCTCTAGCAGTGACTCTTTTGCCACGTATGTTTTTTCCAGCGCGTTGTTTTGGCTCTGATGTTATGCTGGTACCTCCAAGGACTCAGTGACAATGATGGGCAGATTTTTGCATTGTGGGTTTGTTGGTGGGGTTTTTTTTGTTGTTGTTTTAATATCCACTACACCATCATTTGTAGTTGAATTTTGAAGGCAAATAGCAGCAATATTGATGTTATGGACCTGCTAATCTAGGCTGGAGAGTACTGTAAGCACAACCCTGAATGCACTATTTTAGGTTTATTTCTTTTTGTTAGCACTTCTTGTGAGGAGCATGAAGTTTCTGATTTTCAGTCTTACGTTGGCTTTTTCAATGTTTCTTTTCCACCGTAGTTGAGATGGATAGCCTTTCTGAACTATCCCAGCAAGGTGCCAACCATGTCAACTTCGGTCAGCAGCCGGTCCCAGGGAACACAGCCGAACAGCCTCCATCCCCTGTTCAGCTTTCTCATGGTAGTCAACCATCAGTTCGGACCCCGCTTCCAAACCTGCACCCTGGACTTGTATCTACTCCCATTAGCCCTCAGCTGGTAAATCAGCAGCTGGTAATGGCCCAGTTGCTGAACCAGCAGTATGCAGTGAACAGACTTCTAGCCCAGCAGTCCTTAAACCAACAGTACTTGAACCACCCTCCTCCTGTCAGTAGATCCATGAACAAGCCGTTGGAGCAGCAGGTCTCAACAAACACAGAGGTGTCTTCCGAAATCTACCAGTGGGTCCGTGATGAACTGAAACGAGCAGGAATCTCACAGGCAGTATTTGCACGTGTGGCTTTTAACCGAACTCAGGTCAGTAATCTTTTTTTCTTATTCTTTTAAATCTAGGAGCCCTTCTCTCCCTCCTTCTCCCTCTCTCTCTCTCATATTAATTAGTTCATATATTTAGTAAGTATCACCTTTTAAGTGTCTGTCCTCACCTCTGTCTTGTCACTATGCTCCTGTGAAGGAACCACATTTCCCTTGCAGGACCAGTGTCCATGTTGGTACAGTACAGAAATCCATGGTGATATATTTGTGGAAATATACACTGTGGAAATATGCACTGTTCTTTGAGGTATCTTGGTTCCTCTCCATTTTCCCTGGAAAGGAGAACAGCTCTTTGCAGAACCATACACAGAGTCCCCCAACAGATTGCCTTTGTGTTGTGAGGGTATGCCAATACTGACCACATGCATGCACTGAACAGCCTACCTTCTTTCACTATTGTACCTGAGATAGCCTTTTGTTCTTGTTTGTGTTTAATTTTATCATTTTTTAGTGAAAGTCTTAATAATGTGACTCATAGGAACTTTCCAAAAAGACTTAATTTTAAAAAATAAAAGCTTTATTTTTAGGTCCTCTATTCTTTCATGTGTTTTTGCAGTTTGTTGCAAAAACAGTAGTTTCTGAGATTGTCAATGTCCACGTCAGAGCATATACTTCAGCTCTTCAATGCAGAAAAAATTAGCCCTAGCAAAGCTGATAAGTAACACTAAAATGTGTTATTTTTTACACCTGTTTTAGAAGCTAACCCTGTTATAATTTATTCTGCTCTATGAATTTAACTTAATGCCATGTTGCGTGGAATTTAATCAAGCAGAAGTTATGGAAGAAATGGTGATATACCCAGACCAAATAATAAGATCTCAAAATTTTAAAAGGCAGTTTTTTAACACAAAATAAAATGGGATTTCTATATAAGAATATATATTTTTTAAAAGATGTAGGTAAATTTGCTTTGGATTTCATGTTTTTAAACCTAGGGAATGAGTATTTGCCCATTGTAGAATATATTAAAAAACATCTTTTGGGATTCTTTTGAAATGTTGATATTTCTGACTTAGAGAATAAAAATTGTTTCATATGAACTAGTACCAGATTTGAATCAGCATATCATTTGTAATCATTTTGAATTATTATAGCCTTAATTTTTTTTACATCCTCCTTCGGCTAAAAGAAGCACAGTCTTAGGGTGAATTCTCTCTACAGCTCTGTGTGTGTCTGTGTGTCTTTCCTCTTAACAGAAGAGGTGATTTTCAAGAATAGATTTCATGGGATACATGAACTCATGCAACTTATGTAAGTCAGGTTCAGGTAGTGTCAGTTGTTTGATTTATAAATAAGTGGCATTGAGATTTGTTTAATGCAATATGTAATATTTTGACTATCGATATTATAAAGTATTAAAATGCTAATAGTAGTTTCAAGTTACCACAGCTTGCAGATGCCATCTTACCTGGGCAAAGAGCCGAGCAAATAATGCAGAAAATAAATAATTTATTATTTACTTCTTTCTCAGACTTGTGTAAAAGCAGCTCATTTTCTCCCAACTGCCTCTCCCTTCCAAAGCCGTTTGTTCTGTTTTTGTCAGCTTATTTTCCATACAGTTTTTGGTTTATCATTTGTTCATGAGCAGTATTTGTTGTCTGAAGTACAAGGACAATTAGTTCTGACTGGACATTGAGTTTATATGACATTTATGAATTTATATGACATTTATATGAATTTATAAAGATGCACTAGAGCTGCAATGAATGCAGCAGAAGAGCTAGATTTCTAGTGCAAATACTGATTCCTGGTTACTAGACATTTTTCTTACTACTAATGTTATTAAATATTTGTTTGAAGTTCCATTCTTCCACACACATGATGGTTAACCAGGTTGGCAAAATGTGTTTAAAGTGACCCAAAACTGGGAGGAAATCCAAAAATGAACACTGAAAAAAAAAATCCAGGGAAAAGATATGATATATATATATATGTAATATATTTTGGCACTATTCGACCAAATCAACTTGAAAGAATGCAGAGTAGTATCTTCACATCCTACAAATTGTGTTAGCTAATCAAATTAGTATTTGCAGTTAGCTACATAACTATTTGCAGTATTTGCTATGTATTGTGGCCAGCATGGGGAATAGAAAGGAAAAATACTAGGAGCCTAGGTAACATTAACCTCAGTATTGCAAAGAAATAAGTCAGCATATTTTTCATATGCAAGGGAAGCGCCACTGAAATCCAGATGAATTTGTTGTGGGCACATTTCACCTTTACAAAACTGAAAATTGTCATTTTAGCCACAGTAAGACCTAAAGTCCAACTATACGTACTTGTTTTTTTTTTTTTTTGTGAAAGCATTTACATTTGTTTTGCTTGCTGTGCTTCAGAACTTATCACATTTTATTCAAGGATTCATCACATTTAACTCAAATTTAGGCAGCATTTTAATCACGATTGCTATTTAGAAGTTATTTTTCTCGTATTGATGTAATATCTTCTGTTTTTTTGTATTTTTTTTTTTTTTTTTTTTGGCTAGAGCAAGTGAAAATCCTTGTTTAAATTCATCTCCTGTTTTCTGAGATAAAAAGCTAGCTCAGAATACCACTGACATTTTTGAAACTGGCATAAGCATATTTGAGCCATGTCCAGGGACCATACCATGCCATTGATTGCTGAAGGCAGAAGACCTTGCTGTAATCGGTTAGTTCTGCACCAAAAAAATAAAAATAAAAAATCTGATGTCTAGATATGTTCTCAGATGACTGGATAGATTTGCTTGCAGTGTAACTGTTACAGAAGGAAGTCAATTATAAATTCAGGGTAAATTAGCTCAGTGCTTTGGCAGTAAAAATGGACTTCGGTTGAATTGCATGAAGATGTTGGTAGCTCTTGTTTTACACACTTGTGCTGTACAATATGAATACAGAATTTTTGGGTTTGGGGCGGTTGGGGGAGGAGTGTTCTACCAGTTTAGCATAGTAATTCAACATTTGGCCAAAATTTTAAAGAATTTTTTATTTAGGGGAAAAAATGTTTCCTAGAAATATTTCTGCTTCCTCCCAGCCTAAAGGAAAGAATTTGGTTACATTATTTCTGAGGACTAGGTTGTTTTCTTAATTATCATCTATTTATAGAACAGGAAAAAGCTTCAGCCACACCTAAGAAAATTGAAATTAATCTCTTCTTGGATAATTTCCCCTCCTACCCTTAACTTCAAAAAGGTAGTTTCAAAAATGTGCAGTTCTCAGGAAACGTGCCCTGCAAGCTTAATTGAAGGGGAGTCCAGAAAGCTGTAACTTACATGCGCCATACATGCACAATGGCACAATTGTAGGGAGCTGCAGTAGCTTTGGAGGTGGGAGCACCTCCTCCTGCAAGAAATTGCACAGCAGTCCTGCTAGGAAGGCTTCAGAGCACAGTGGGGTCTGAAGTTTTATTTGTCCTTCAGCAGTTGGTATTCCAGCACACTGGCTGCAAAGAAACAGGCTGAATCTTCTTAGTGCAGAATGAAACAGTTTGTTGAGTCAGGATCTGTGCGAGCAGACCCAAGTTTCACCTCAATCTTGGCTACCAAATGTGTGCACCAATCTCTCAGTTTGCTAGGGTAATTTTGGTAAATTGAGCTGTAAATTCAGTAAATTTCAGTAAATTATATTTCAGGCGACATTCAGCTGAATTAATAAATTTGATATCTTTTCCAGTTGGTGTTGGTGCACTGCATAGTTCAGCTTTTTCCCAGGCTCTTTGCTGGGCAGAACTGGCATTTGTGGTCAGCCTGCTGGTCCAGGTGGCACTGGGCAGCCTTGGGGTGCCAGCACTGGGGCACAGGAGGCACTGAAATGCAGTGCCCTGTCACCAGCCTCTCACTGGCAGATAGGCTCAGTTGCTATTAAGCTGGAGGCTCTTCACTCTGCTTGGTTCTTCTTGCAAGAGCTAAAGAAGAGCATCAGCATTCATTCCTCTGAACCACCTCCAGTCCTAAACAAGTAAACAAACTCCTCTCCCATTTCTGCAGTGCATTTGTAAAGGCAAACATGAGTCAGGAAGTGGAAAGCTTTGGTTCCCACCAGTGAGCATGGCATTTGACTTGAAGGCATAGCTTAAGCTGGTGCACAGCACGGTGACATCTACACGCTGTGCCAGCGAGGAGTTGTTAGTCATGGTTGTGGTTGGAACTGTAACTCTGGGTTGCCTGGCTTTGTTTGTGTACACTTTCAATCAGAACACTCCTGACATGAGCTTAGATTCTGCTGTACGGAGGTGACCTCCATCTCCATTGGGGTGAAAGGAGGAGGAGTGCTTTCTGCTGCTTTTGCCATGTCTGAGTATTGTAATTTTTCCTCTTCCCACAAGTGACAGTTTTTCATCTCAAGGTTTTTGAGTTCTTCTCACTGTTTCTGCCAGATACCTTTCTTTCCTCCTCCTTTCTCCTTCACCCCCATAGTTGTTTAAATAATTAGCTGCCAGAATATATTGCGCGTTGGTAACGTATAATGCCTTTTCTCCTATGTGGAAACTTCTGTGTATTTAAGACTGTGCCCATAGTAGTTCTGGGCAACAGTTATTTCAAGGGAGAGCACTTGGATGCAGTAAATGGCTCCATGTAATTTTAAAACAAAATCCAAGTTTACACTAGCCACCTTCTCAGGCACTTTTTTTTTTTTTTTCCACTTTGTCTTTGGCACACTTTATTTTCCAGTAAAATGAAAAATGAAGATGGATTATTCAAAATTGATAACAGTAATGGACCATCATGTAATGTTTTATTGAATTTGAGTTCTGTAAATTATGTGGTAGAGAGAAATTTGCCTGCTTAAGTATAACAGAAATTGCCACTGTATTCATATAATTCTTCGTACTGTAATTTAAGAAAAAGCACACTATCCATATCACTATTGAATAAAAGGTAAAAAGGTGCTATTACACTATCATGACAGCTCTCCTCTTACTACTAAGCGACACAGATAAATGTGTCTGCTTATAACTTACTTGGCAGGGATCCAGGCTTGTGGGAGGAGCCTGCAAATAATCCTCCACCTGGACATGGGGCTTAAGCACCCTGCAATGGAGGCAGATAGCATTGGAGGATGTTCTGCGTATTTTGGGGAGGTTTTGGCAAATCACATTTTTGTTCTGGGAGCTTTGAAGTTCTGTGAGACTGATAAAATCTATTTGAATCAGTGATTACGTTCAAAGAGGAGACAAACTGGGGGCCAGACAGGCAGTGTTTTTGTTCATATTGGCAGACACTTTTGTTTATCTCCACTTTTAAAGAATTCATAATTAGCTTTTGAAAGCACTGATAATATTTATTGAACATTTTTGTGCAATTAGTAATGAATTATACTTGTGATAACGTGTAAACTTTCTTTTTTCAATGCTTCCTGGTAACATCTTAAGAAAATACATTTCCAGTGTGAAAGAATAACAGTGAGGAAGAGTGAAGGGAACTGTGTCCCTGACAGTTTCTATAACCTCTGTGCCAGCTAGTATTGACCTTTTATACAACCTGAGGCCACACCAGCAGCTTGGCAAACTAGTTCCGGCCTGGTGAAATGAACAGTAAATCTCTGCATGTCAGTATGAGGCAGGATATGAGAGATGTATTCTTTCTAGGATTTTCCCATTTTACTTTTTGCCTAACTGTCTTTAGCTGAATTTTGGTGCTCAAAAAACTGAAGCAGTAGCACCAAAGTAATATTTCAAGCAGGAAACTGTATTGTAAGACTACTGGGACCCTAGTACTACACTGCTTTCATCTGTTATTTGCATACATGTTTTGACATTTAGGTTCAAAGGTCCTAGAGGCAAACACTTTCTTATGCCTTCTCCCTTCACTCTCATCTTCCCTCTTCTCTTCACATCTGTGTCCTCTGCTGTGCTCCCAGCTCATGCAAAGACTCACGCCAGTGATGGGAAAAAGCAAGGGGAATTAACACTTAATGGCTTTTCCAATCACCAAGAATTATCCTGTAGAAATTATTATACCAAGAGACACAGAAAAAATTAAAAGCAAAACAAAAAGAACAACAGCAGAAAAAACTGTTTTCTTTGTTTATTTATTTCACTGAAGAGGAAGAAGTTATACAAGAAAAACAGCTTTTTCTGCCTTTCTTTCGCAGCCCACTATGTGGCAAAGACTTATTTCAGCAAATATTTTCTAGTATGGGCTAAAGTATTTTTCAAGGACATTTTCTGTGATACGCAGTATGCTGTTGGTAAGGAGTCTCCTCTCCTGCCACTGATCAGTCCACTTGAGTTTAGTTTTCTTCTTTTTAATCCTGGGGCAGTGGTTTTCAGCACAGTAGCAGTCAGAAATCACATGTGTTTACAGCTCAGTCATACATTCTGTGCTCTGCAGACAGCTTTGTCTTCTCTCCAGGAGCACAAAATCAGTTCTGATGCTCTTTGGAGGATGGGTAGTGTAACCCTACCATTGACAAACAGTGACAACAGTGTCTTGAGTACTTAGAAGTACATAAACCCTGTTGACAAGAATTTAACCTCCATGTTTGCTAATAGGATTATTGTTGAGGCTAATCACTAAGAAAATTTTAAAACTTATACTCCACCCAAATGATCTTTTTGTCTGTAACTCATGTATTTACCTTCTAAATAGTTACTGCCTGGACACCAGAAAAGAGGAGGGATGAAGAATAGTGGTAAGAAAGCATCCACCAGATTTTTATTTTTTTTTAAATCCTCCTCCAAATTATCTTTCAGACTCAGTGCTGGAAAGACAGTTTGTGTTTTCCATCCCATTCCCCTTCTGTTTGTGCAGAGCCATACAGAGCCACGAGGACCACAATTGCCCCAACATAGTGATTTGCACTTCTGTCCTCACTGCCCTGGGAGGCGGAGGGGCAATAGGGCATTTGCAGTGCCCAGAGCTGTACTGAGTGGGTGCTGAACTGCCTGAGCACAGCTATCTGGAAGCAGTGGCTTTGCAGCAGCACCTCCATGAGGAAATTTTGCCTGATAAGAAAGGACTTTTGGGGTAGATGACAGCTTCCGTAGGTACTGTGAGCATTAGACTTCCCTACAGAGGTGGCAGGAACTGATGCTTGGGCTATAGCTAATAGCAGGAATGGGTATCTTCAGTCAGGATTGCCTCTCCTAGTTTTAGCTTTCTTATTGCTTTTTCACTACTTCCTTAAATGCAACAGCTGTTTAGGAAAAGAGCATTGGAACATCCACGTTCCCTTGTTATGCTGACAGTACAAGCCTCTCATGCCAAGCCTCTCCTTGTCCCAGCATGGCAATAGCATTTATTTTCGAAAGAAGTTCATGTTTGCTTTTACAAAAGTTAGTCTTACTGCAAGCCTTGTTACTTCAAGACAGCAGAGCATTTTGTACGCCTGACATATTTAAAAGCGGAACTTGGCAGGGGGGAGGCTTCAAGAACCTGTTGATGTTAAACTCCATGCTGCACTCACAGGTTCATAAATATTTCATCTTTTAGAGTCATTAGGTGTCCCAGACCGCCAGACCTGCTCCATCGCTGAGAAGCAAGATGAAGTGATTACACAGGGAACCTGGCGTGATCTGTATGAGATGGCAGCATGCTGTCGTCTGCAGTCTGCTGCATCTGCCCTGTGTCCTGCTTTCTTTCACTCCCCAGTGCTCACTTTGGTGTGACCTTGTTGGGCTCTGACTCTTGTCCAAAGACAGCAATAGTAAAAGAATTTAGGGTGAGGGACCAGAGTGCTCATGTGGACAGCCCATGGGTGAGGATTAGGGTGGTCCTGGTGAAGGGGTGGAGGCAGTGGGAGGAGGAGAGGGAGAAACCTCTCCCTTTTCTTGACAAAGCAGAGGGAGTATCCCTTCAGTGGCCAGCAGCCAGTTCTGTCACCTGTTGTTAAACTCCAATAGAAAACTCTCAGATCTAAGTACTGACTTATTAAAAATAGGGACCCAAGTCAGTTAAGCAGTACTTCAGGAACACCACAAGTTTATCGTCTCAGATTAGCTGTGAGATATCACTTCCTTTCAAAGATCTGCTCAGGCTGCTAGTAGCGTGGAAAGCCATTTCTTGAGGTTTGCTGTGTGCTCTGTCTGGGAAGCCTGAGAACAACACAGCATCATGCCTCTGGACTATGTGTGTTTCACTTACTCTTAACTTCTTGTGATTGTCTGGCGACTGTGAAAGATTTCGTGGCAAGTTAAGCCAGTAAAAGGAAAGAGACCTATTTAGGCGGATTCAGTTTATGTTGTATGTAAAACAGATGCTTAATGAAATTAAGAGCACAATTGAGGCTCTCTTCTCTGCTACCTAAATTGCCATTAATATATTCCTGCGTGGAGCGGATAGTCCATTTGGCTGCTCTTGTTCCAAGCCCAGTGGAAGGAGGACTGATGAGCAGCGGCTGTGCAGTGGACGTTTGCAACAGGCTAACTGTCCAGTGTCTTTTCTCCTTCCCCTCCCTACAGGGCTTGCTCTCAGAAATCCTCCGAAAGGAAGAGGATCCCAAGACTGCCTCGCAGTCCTTGCTGGTAAACCTTCGGGCTATGCAGAACTTCTTGCAGCTGCCAGAAGCTGAAAGAGATCGAATTTACCAGGACGAAAGGGAAAGGAGCTTGAATGCAGCCTCTGCCATGGGCCCCGCGCCTCTCATAAGCACACCGCCCAGCCGGCCTCCACAAGTAAACCTCTCTCTCTGTCTTTTGGATTTGCTTGTTGTGCTTTCTCTGTATCCCGCAGGGTGATGCCTTTCTTCAAAAGAAGAAAGCTTTTGCTGTTGCATTCTTTAAACGTTCACAGAATTGTTCTTTGCAGTGCATGTCACAAATTAAATTTAAGAAATGTAATGGATGATAGTAGCAGTTCATTACTAGCTATTTTCTAGTTTTAAGATAAACTCTATCCATTATGGCCCCCACAGAGTTTTTTGCTCTTTCTATTGAGACACAAGCTTTATTTGGTCCAGGAACATACTGTCTTTTATTGTTTTTATTTTTTCCTGTAATTCTCAGGTGTTGTTCTAATGTTAGAATTTTAAATAGGGATTTTGGAGGATTTGGACCACTAAACTGACTGGGAATGAAAGCAGAACTATGAGCACATTGTACTGCCTTTTAAATTATATTCCAGAAAACATACAGGTAAAACTAAAGGTCTTGGGGAGAGAATTCTGCCTCACAAAGTGCCTTCACCAGGTCAAGATATTGTCAACTGGGTAACAAAACAGTCTTGCTCTATCCATTGCTCTGAAAGCTTGGGATGTGTGCATTGTAACTTCGTTTAGTTTGTGTTGAAATGAAACACCTATGGATTTCCATAAAATCAGGTGGGACTATTTCTTTAATTCTCCACAAATGAGAAAGTCTGACAGATATGTATCCAGATATTCAGTGATGCAGTCCTTGTGTCTGTCAAAGAAACTCTCTATGCTGGTTTTAGGGTGCATGAAGAATAAAGGTGTGAGCCATAGGAATGCATAGGATTCCCATAAAGATGAAATGCAATTGTGAAAGAAACACTCAAAAAAAAAAAAAAAAGAAAAAAAAATGTACCTCTTCTGAAATACTTTGCATTTCTGTAGCTCAAGGTTGTGTCTTTACAAGGACAAAACAAACTGATCTACAAATGTGTGGGAATTACACTGTGCTAGATTCATTGTACAAAGAAGGGTTATGGGACTGTGGAAATTTTGTGATGAGTGTATAAAAACAGAGCATTTTTTTTTTGACTAAACAGGCTCAAGCATATGCTTATGACTATATTCTATACTCATTCTGACTGCTGCAAATGCCTACAGATAGTTTTTCTAGGTTTTCTACAGCTAATGGATGGTAAAGACCATATTAAAGTAATGAGTAACGAAACATAGGAAAAGCAAGGACAGAAGATCACTTCTGACCTCCTACTCTTCATGAGAAGATAAAAAAAAAAAAATTAACAGAAAGAACAGACTGTGCTAATGGTCTAGTTTTGCTATCATGAACTGAGTTTAGTCTGAAATCCACTGTAGATACTGTTAAAGATAAGGGAAGAGAGTCTATTTACATAGTAATGCTTTAGTGGGAAATAGATTTAGATAACAACTGTGTTTTAAACAACTTTTGAGTTTGGATTAATATCTCTACCTGCTCCCACAGCCCAGGTAATTCAGAGCAAAGGCTAACCCTCCTTCTTTACTTATCTCTTTCTGCCAGGGTAATGTCTCACTCTGTCTCAAGTGGTCTTGGGCAATTTCACAGCTAAAGAACAGAGTTAATTACAGGACCTTCCAGAACAATGTCGAGTCAGAGGTAGTCCTTGTATTGGTTTTAATTCACACTTCAAACTGTGTAAGTTTGTAGCCAGAAAGAAAGGCATAGAGTTGTTTTTACCTTTCACTGACAAAACATAATGTAAGTCCAATTTTTAGGGGGGGGATCTGTCTCTACTCTGTACTTGTTTACATTTGCATGTCATTTTTTTTTGTGGGACTCAGGAGTATTGTTAGCCTAGTCATGATGGTTAAAAGTAGAAACAGCATACAGTTTTGTTTGGATCCTTTTTAAAAGGAAAACAGGTTAACAAGGAATCCTTATAGACTAATACTTGAGGTCTATAGAAAAAAAAAAAAAAAGAATTTTTCTGGGTATTATATTGTTCCTTGTCATTCAAGAAAACATATAAGCACTTTATTTATTGGATGGATGGGGGCTGTAGAAACCTCTAAGTCTGGGTGCTGGGTGACCATTTTAACATGTTGCCAGAATTATTCACCTATGAATACATGTAGTACTTGCCAGCTGATACTAAATGTTTTGAACCCTAAGTTCGAAAACTGAAAAGTCCCTAAGTGCAATACTTAATGCTAGAAATGATAATGAAATTATTCTAGTAATTACCCTAGCAAATATAATTTTACAAGTTGTAGCAGAAATAAACAATAGTCAAGATTCTGCAAAATTATTAATGCAAGCTACAACTTTGATCGCTGCCTACCCCCACCCCACCTCGAGAAAAATGCCTGCCATTTATTGAATATTTGATACTAAGGAAATAAAATGACCAAAATGCTTATTACTAAAATTATTATGAGCATTTATTTAAAGTTCACTGCATAGAAATACAGCATAATATTTTTTCTAGCTTAGCTGTGAACTTCTTGGATAACTGTTGAAAGACAAAACAGACCATTTATCCTGACAACAGAATTTAGGCAACAGCCAGCATATTTAATATTAAATCTTTAGACCAGTGTAACATTTGAAACAATTAAAGTATGAAACCATGAAAAATGGAAACTAATATGCCACACATGAAGGTTTATTTTGCAATTGCAAGTTATCAGTTTCGGAAGGATGTGAAAATAAACATCCTGAAAAGGATCTATTTTGCATTTTTGTATTGCCAACTGGTGGCCAGACAGTAGAGCAGACTTAACCATTTAGCAGCTGGGCTTGTTCTGTGTGATTTTTGCACAATGTTACATGCAAAAACAGGAAGTCTAACCTTGCAGGTCTGGTAGGGTGGTGGGAACTCACCAAGCAGAAACCCTGGTGGCTGAGTTAGAAGGAACTGCATTGAATTTATCTCATTTCTACAGCATTCTTACTAGTTGCTACTTGGGCTAATGTATCTGGATTGTTTCCAATTCTCTTTTGAAATCCTTTAAGAAGCTCTTTGTCCCCCTTACTTTTCCCTTTCTCTCTGACTTAAACAAAAAAGCAAAATCTTACTGTTTTTTTTTTTAATTGAAATCATTAGCCTCTAATGTATGAGCTTTTGGAAACGTGTTTAGCCCTCTAAGCTGGTCAAATTGTAAGTCTGTTACTATCTTCCACACTGGTGGGCTGAGTGCAAGGGGATGGGAATACATAAGAATCTTCCCTTGGATGTTGTTCACCTTACCACCTCCTGGGGCAGAAGCCTGTCTGTTATGCTCTTTCCTGGGGCAGTGAAAGGTATAAACATTAGCATCTCCATCAGGTAGGTACTGTACAGAGATCTAATTCAACATCTCCAACCAATAAAAATCAAATTTCTTTTAAGTTTATTCCTATTTTTATTCCCCTCTTCAACACCTTCAGCTTGCAAATCACCCCTCATTTGTCCTTTCTTGGTATTCCTAAGTTAAGCTCAGAGGATATGTCTGTCACAAATTGCATAGGAATGGGAGGACGTGGAGATGCTGCAGGGATTGCTGAGTGTCAGACTGTGTTCAGGGAGGATGGAGTTCTCCAGGGAGATGCTAGGGATGGTCTTCCCCTCTAATCCGCCCAGTTCAGGGACTCCGTCCCCCTCAGTACATCTTAGAGAGATTGGAGACAGGTGACCAAGTTACGGATTTTCTTTTCTAGAATATTTTTGTTGATAGCTAGCTATCCTACAGTTAGCAACATTTCTTTCTTAGAACAAGTGATCTCAGTTTCAGAAGAGTTCAGGAAGAAACCCCTCTCCCCACCCATATTCCCCAAGGAAAAATTGTCCTAACTTATGGGGCCCATCAGTAAGAACAGAATACTTGTAAAGTCAAGTGCAGAATATAATTTTAGCAAGCCAGTGTTTTAAACAATGTCCAAAAATCTTGCATGTGTTATGGTTTTCAGTACTCAATTTAGAAAAAATTTGACTTTCATATTCTCCTGGCCTCCTCCTGACCTTTGATAAATTAGAGTTCCTTCATGATGAAGCGCTTTCAGCTTGGAATCCAGAGAAAGGATGTCACTCTTAAAAGACTGGTGTTGAGGAGGACACTGCTTTGCTGGTGCTTGGGAACCAGTGAACTTACATTTCCAGGAACTGCAGATAATGCCATCTCCGTGCAACTTCACGTTGGAGACCTGAAGTTCAAACACACACATATCATCCATCACCATCAGCAATTTTTTTATTTCTACGTCTGCAAAATTTGAGATTTGGTAGTCCTTGTGCCAAGTTGCACTTTAATGAAGCTCAAAATGAGCAAAATAATAAATGCAACACTCTCCTTCCCCTGTGGAAACCACCATGGAGTTAATGGAAACACTGACACTTAACTATAACTGAACTTCCAGGCGCCGCTGTAATAATGGAGTAGTAAACTCTGTCCTGATAAAAGCTGTTCTGAAAGCAACAGCATTTATTGTACCTCCTGTGCTATTTGCAGATTCGAACTGAAAAGTAGTTTGTTTTGCCTGGAATGAACTACTTTATGAATTTTAATGTACGATGTAATATTAAAAGCTAAACCGGGATTAAAGAAGATTTTTGTTCCCAAGCTAAAACAGTACTTATGAGCATGTGTTACAAAAAATTTTCTTGTTTCAGTTTCGATGAGGAAGAAATGAACTTCCATATTGGTGAAAACTTCTTCAGATTGGTTATTCCTTCTACAGTAGCCTCTACTTTGTTTAGGAAAATTGAATGAATCCAGAATTTCTTGCTACTGTACTTGGCATTATTTGATGAGAAGATATGTGTCTAGGCAGGCCAGGAGGGGATGGATGTGTTATTTTTTTCCCAAGTATTTTTAAACAACTAAATTGATTGGTGATAGGAAGATGGCCAAGTGAGTTTCTGATTCTCAGTGTGTTACATTTATAAAATAATGCTCCATCGTTCTGCTAGTATTTGCAAATTTTGGTTACTGTCAAAAAAATTTAGCTGATGTATGATTTCTTTCTAAATAGAAAATGTGGCTATATATGTGGGTGGAGTGAGAGGTTGTCTTTAAGTGTAGATGAGATGGGAGATTATGGTTTGTTTTGTTTTTCTGTCCAAAATGAATACTTTTTCCACCTCCTCTCCCAAGTCCTAAGGTTGCACTGTTGAGGGCTTTTTTTTTTTTTTTTCCTTGTTTTTTTCTT
>VXAV01003061.1:116852-132063 GCA_013399715.1 Alectura lathami | reverse complement strand
CTAAAGTTTCTCCGTAGAAAAACACAGCATCTTCCAGGAAAAGCTGTGAGCGATCAGTTAGACCACTTCTGGTGCCTTCAGCATTTCCGTGTTGGTTTTCTTTTTGATTTTATTTGACTTTTGACTCCTATGATGTTCACATTTTAGAGTTTACCCCATTTCATTGTACAGAAAGGATGTTGTCTCTTAAGTTATATGATGTAAGGAGCATTTAAAGGGATATTTTGGAAATGTTATATCAAAATGATTAAACTCAAGCTGTGGACTGTAAAAATTACAGCTTTATAGGCCACATGCCTGCCTACCCTTCAATCACTGTCGAAGTGATAATTTCTACAATAATATGTTTCTTTTATTGTGGGATTCTAAACACCAAGTGCTGTTTAAACATTAAACTGAATTGTTTATGTTAGTGCTGTACTCAGTGTGTCATACATCAGGCCACTATAATCTCCCATGGAATGTAAAATTTCTGTCATGAATCATGGCTTGTATATCAGAAATTACTGTAATTTTGATTGGAAATTACAGGGCTCTTGAAATGTTTCTAATTATGATAGAATGTTACAGCAGCTCCCAACCTGTGTGCTCCTCAGATGTCTTTATTTACATGTCAAGAGCAGGGGCTAGAGAATTGTCCGTTCTCTACACCTTTCCCTTCCCTGTGCAGTTCTCTGCAAAACTAAGGTATGAATCTGACCTGTTGGTACGCATCATTTTGATCTTAGTTTATTTGTATCGTAATCTATTTAAGGATGTAGTCTTAAAATTTCTAGGCAGGACAGCGCTTCCAATTCTGATTTTAAAAGACACAGGTAATCCCTTTTAAAATCAGCATTGGAAGGACAAAATCTTCCAAAGGATGAAATGTGTGGTTTTTTAGTTGTTTGTTTGTTTTGTAGAGTATTGGTGTAAAATTTAGATTCCTGTGCAGACTGTGCTACTGACTGTACAAAACACATAAGAGAAATCACTTAGTTCTTTTCCCATTCATTGTGGAGATTATATATTTATTTTCAGAGGTTGTTTTTCTCATGGGTTAAAGCAAAATAACATTAATTTATGTACTTGAGCAAGTTCTCAAGACTGTACTTAGCCGAAGTGCCATTTGTAGTAGAAATTTACTTCACAGAAGTAACTTCATAGGTAAACTGAATGTGTTTGGTCTTCTCTGGTCAGCCAATCAATATTAAAAAAAAAAAAAAGTAGGAAAGACACATTTAGTAAAGGAGATCTGTCATGTGAAAAAAATCTGCATTGGAGCTTGTCATAGTACAGAGAAATATATATACATATATTTTTAAGAAAATGGTTTGTGTCATTATTAGATTGGGTGTCTAAATAAGCAGCCAGCATCTGCAAGGTGGCTGGGCTTGTCTGAGCCAGGAGACTGCAGATAATGTTCTGCTGAGTAGAGCACTTTGAGCAGAAGAGCTATTAAATGATGCACTACAGAAGTTTCTATTTAGGTAGTGCCAAGGTAGAAATCAAGCATCCTCCCTTGTGCTGTTAGCGCCTTTGGCAATAGTTACCTAGTTCACTGAGGGCCACAGGTGGTCCTGATACTCGACCTGGCTGCAGCAGAGGCCATAGCACAGGGCAAGAATGGAATGACAAAAGCAGGAAGAGATTGCAGTGCTATCAGTGAGATCGTGCTCTGCCCTCGGTGTATGAGAATTTGCATACTTGCAGTTTCACGGTGCACTTTGCTGCCGACTCACTCAAAAACTGTGTTGGCTTTCCTGAAGAAACGGGTTTGGATGAGTTTGAGGACATAGCTAGGAGATGCCTCCCAGTGTTGATTTTTTTTTCCCATATAGGAATGCACACAGTCTACATATTTCAAAAATTCCTATTTATTTAAAGGTCAATATATTATCTGCAAAATAATTTCAAATTCTGTTAAATTCAAAATACATACTTTAAAAGTTACAATATACTAAGGAGCTGAGGAAGATATAATTCAAATTGTTTAAATACATAATATCTTTTGGGAGTTTTAGATTTTTAATCAGCAAAAACCCCTAATGTCAGTATTTAAATCTTTTTTTTTTTTTTTTTTTAAGTCGCATTTGGTCTGCATACTAGGCCTACATAGCCTGTTAGGTTATGCTGAAAAAAGAGCTTTAGAAAAACACATACAAATGAAAGACAGAAATGTTTACCAAGTGCTTTGTCTCTGCTCCCAGGGTTTTTCAGTGGAAGAAGGGCAATTCTAACAATATTGTTTGATAAAGTTTAATCAGCACACCTGAGTAAGTCAAAATGAAAAGAATCTACCCACACAATTTTTTTTTTTTTTGTAGTATGCATTACTTTTAAAATCTATTGGGGATTTATTATATTTATTACCCAACACTCTGATTCAAATAATTCTGAGAGCACATTCTTAATTTTGTTACTTCAAATAAAAAAAGGTTGATTTGTGTAATGATCATTAAGGCATCATGGTTCAGTAGCTGTGCATTGGTTAAAATGTTTTCATGTGGGAGCCAGGGATGAGGGGATTTTTTTGATGGTGACAGATGCTGAAATGTAATTTTATTCCAAAAAAAAAAAAAAAAAAACGCAAACAAACAAACAAAAAAACAACCTAGGAAACTTGAGAGATAAGGGAAGCTAGAGACTTATAGTGCTCCTGTATGTTTGCTGAATTTTGAGAAGTTACATTTATGGCATATCCCAAAAAGCTTTGGCCTGCAGCATGCTAGTATGAAGCAGGGAAAAAAGTAAAACTTTTATATCAGCTTATGTTGCTATGGCTTTCCGAAATTTAGGAAATTGCAATTTGCAAAAACTGAAGCGATACCAACCTCCATATCTCTGAGAATCCCATGCGCTATAGCATAAAGCTGTTAGCTTGCACTATTATCCCTAAATAAGTTTACTTTATAGTAGAATAAATAGGTAAATCAGTACTCTTCTGCAGCTGCAGCACTGCAGATTGCTGTGCATGTGCAGCTGGGTGTCAAACACTCTCCCTTTTCCCCAAATAAAAATGCCTGCGTGTTGAAGCCTGTGGCAGCTGGGGCACTTGGCTGTCCCAAGATCATGCTCTGATTTTAATGTCAGAATAAAACTAATAGGGTACTAGTCATAATTCCAGTATCCTCATGTAACTAAAGAGAGTTTTGACCCGTTACTTCTGAGCTGTTGCACAGTGTTGCCTCATTTCCTGTCTCTCTGTCCCTGATTTTCAGTTCAGTTAGGCAGTTATCCCCTCTGCAATGAGTAGTTCTGCATGCAAAGCATGGAGGTACCATCAGTGGTTTATACCGTACTATAGACTCCACCCTGAGCCATCACACAAGAGTCTTGAGCAGTAACATTTTATGAGGAGCGTTCGACTTTTAGTCTTATTGCGCACCTGGAGTTCCCTCCTGAAGCTGTGCACAGGAGGGAGTACGAGGTAGGCATTGCACAGAGATCTCTTGTCTTGTGAGTAGATTGGAAGGAGTTAAATGGGAAGGGAATGCTAAACATTGGCACTAAAATTGCTTTTGGCATGCAAATACCATGCTTTTCCTGACATAAATATTTTCAGAATAGGCCATTAGAGTTCAGGTATATAAAACCCTGCTTTTACTGGAAATTTTAACGTTGTAGTAAACACAGAGATTTATAGTGAAAAATTGATGTCTGTTATCTCACTTTTATCTTTTAACCAGCAGTTTTATAAATGCTATATCTCTGATCTGGCTCTTTCCATCTAGAGGCTAAGCTATATACTCTTAACAGGAAAGTCGTTTTTAAGCAGCTTCCCACATTGAACAAGCACAATATCGTGGAGCTCACATGAAGATGTAGCATGCCATTACCATAGATACATAGCAATCTATTCAACTATTTTCCAGTGGGATTAAAGAAACCTTTTTATCACTAGGGTGACAATGTTGCTCTAGGAGGGGGATCTCTATTTATTCCCAAACATGTTTCCTTGGGATGCTGCACCTCACACTGCCCTGGGGCTAGCCTTCACACTGCTTGTCCTGCTTTATCTCCCTCCAAGCAGCTGAGTCACTTCCTGTTTTTAAATCTTGGCTTAAAACCTCCTTTCTTCCCCCTCTCAGCATACAATAAGTTCTCTGTGGAGTGGGGAGAGATGTTGCACAGGAAGCCACAAGGTGGGAACAAACCTGTGCTCTGAGGCCTTGAGGCCTTTGACTACTCCTTGCTTCCACCTGGTGATAAAGCCCTCACCCTCACAGGAGGGTGAGATAGCAGGTGTTAGCAGCAGAAATACACCACACAACAGCCTCTCCTTTTATTTTTTTTAATGTTTCCCCCCCTTCACCCACCCGCAGTGATTGCTCTGGCAGTTGAAAGATGTGCCATGAGCAGCAGGAGCTGGGATGGGATTGGGTGTCAGCAGGGATGGGAGAGGAAGAGTGTGAACCGAGAAGGCAAGATGGGCTCCTGTGCTTGATCAGGAGAGGCTCCATAAAGCAGTGTGTCATTCAGTGAAGCTGTGAAACTTGGCAGATAAAGCTGATTTGCTTATTTCACAAAATATCGTATGGCAGAATCAGTGTGTTCTGCCTCACCCGGGTCGGGGGGAAGGCGGCTTGTGGGTTTCTATTATGGGAAGAAAAGGAGTGCTTAGAGCACTCCAGGTTCTTCCTCTCCCCTTGTCTAAATTTTGTTTACATTGTGTCTTCTCAGAAATAAATGTTAAAACCATAAGAAAAATCCTTAGGATTTTTTTATTATTATTTTTATTCTTTCTCAAGCAATAGAGAAATGAGGTTCAGTTAGCTGACTTGTCGCTCAATCCAGGTAGAACTGGACTAGGGCTGGCATCAGTCCTGGCCGTCCCCATTTTATGGGGATGGCCTTGGTTAAGCAGGTTGTCTTCAGTGAGTCTTGGGTTCCCACTTGTAAAAAGTAGACAATAACTTTTTCAGTCAACAATGGTGCACTGAAGAGAAACTGCCTTAAAACCTCTGAGGTGATTCATATCAGTGTGCAATTGCCCACGGAAATCTGTATAGAGGGAAAAAAAAAGCATTAAACCCTGAAAGAGTTGAAGACAAAGATAAAAAAAAGTTCAGCATACTTCAGTCATAAGAGGACAATACTGACCACTTCAAATCAATCCTCGGGGCCTGCCAGCCCTTTGCAAATAAGGCAAAGGTTGGGTTTGTTGACACACAGGTGAAAAAGTGGCTTCCCAAGCGTGCCCTACACATGGAGTTGGATGGCTCTAGCAATAGGCTTCTGGGGTGGGTCAAGGAGCTTGTGGTAGTTTCAGGAAGTGCTGAGTATTTGAGTCCTAAGGAGGGATTTCCTAGAGGGATGTGGTGCACACCTGCCTTACGCTATTCAGGAGTTAACGCTTAATTCTATCACAGCCTCATCCTGCAGCATGTCCTTGCCAGGGCTGAGGCTGGGGCTGCTGGGCATCAGACAGGATGTGGCCATGGCTCATGGGTGGCCAGGTTCTGGGTTGGGTGGCTTTGCCCAGTGGAAGGAGCACAGCGTGGGGGAGAAGCGAGCAGAGTTGCAAATTTAAGTCATCAAATGTACAAATGACAAAAGAGAGCCAAGTAGATAAAGCTCTTTACAAAATACAAAATTCTGTTAAGGAAGCAAGACGGCACAACATAAGGAATGTTTGGTACATGTTATTGCAACTGAAAAATCAGAGTATGGAATGAATTATAATGTAGCATAATCCATAATTTTACAGTTTTCATTTTGAATTGTTTATCTTATTTGATTTGATTAAAGATAAAGCTGGTTGATGATATATGGAATACCTCTTCATGTCTTAATGACAAATGAAAGATGTCCTTATTATAGCTTCCCAATTTAAAAATGTTTACTATTTCTATATAATTCCTTTTTCTTTTTAAAGCACATTTCAGATATGCATTGTGTACACACGATTCCATAACCCATCAGGCTTCAGTGTTGCCTCAGTACCTCTGATTCAGTAAATCAGATCATAGGCAGCATGCTGTCATATAATAAGGTGTCTGATCCTTATTACCAGTTTGTTGATGCACAGACTCCTTCAAATTGACCATTGCAACACATGGTTTCCCCTGAAACTAGCTGTGATAATTAGCGTGGCTCTAATGAGACAGAATGTCACTGATCTTGTGCTGAACTGTCGAGTATCGACGCTACGGATGGGAACTGTCAAAGCTTGCCATCTGTGACAGAGCTTGGCATATTCCATTTGCAAGGTAGAGCATGCTCAATAGACTGTTTTTAAACAAATGGTCCATTTCTTGATTAGAGCTCTGCGTTCTGCTACCATGGAAGACTTTATATTAGAGTGAAACTTTTTTTTCTTTTTTTTTTTTTCTTTTTATTTCTTTTTTTCCCCTTTTTTTTTTTTTTTTCTGGAGTAAGCTCATTAGGAAATGAAAACGTTACTAATTCTCAATCCGATGCCTGCAATCCTTTTAACCGTGGCCTATCAGCTTTTTGGGGAGAGCCTGGGGGAGCCGATCACGTATTTATTCTCCTTCCTCCCCCAGTTATCTTAAGGCAGTTGTTCTAAGGTTAGTTCTTCCTCTGGGCTTTTACCTGACTGGTCGTAGGCAATGAGGGATAGGAACAGCATAGTTTTGAAGGACAGAGGAGCACAAATTAAAAAAAAAAAAAAAAAAAGTCTACGGTCCCGGGAAGNAAAAAAAGTCTCAGGTCCCGTGAAGTGGGGCCTTGTGTGAGCAGGATGAAAGCATCGAGCCGGTCGAGAGAGCGGGGCAGCCAGGCTCCCATGAGCAGCCCTGTAAAACACCCTGCGAGGAGTCCAGCGCTGCTTATCATTCCAAAATATGCTTTGTTGCTTTTTATTTCCTCCTTCCCTGGCAGACCACACAGGGCTTGTTCTGAAGAACATTTTCACTAATCTGATCAGGCAGCCAAATACGCCGGGAAAACTGCTTTAATGATCCCACTAATTACCTCAAGTCAATATGAACTGTATTATTAGACTGAGGGAAAATATTCCATTAGGTCTCCCCCTTGGGAGTTTCTCCGCTTTGTGATGTCACCGGAGCCTTCGCCCTCTCGCTTGTAATTAATTTTATTTACACACGCAGGCACGCACAAGGTCACACCTGCACAACCGGAGCTGGCCGGGGAGCGAGTGGCACTCAGGCTTAATCAGATCTGTCATAATTACCATTCTGCATGTTTCTGACACACGCTGTGAAATATTTCAATTTAACTGCCGCTACCAGCACAACCAGATGTAGTGTGAGTGTGGCTGCATTGGAAATATTATTCCTCAGGATAAACTCTCTCCTCCTCCTTTTTCCTCCCACCCCCTCTCCCTTTTACAGCTAATGTGGCACAGAAGCTGATGTATCCTGTAAATCTTGAATGCAGCGCTAGATTGATAACAGCAGATTAGACAGTTTAACCACAAACAGCTTGTTCATTTTTCACAAATGAAAACCACATGTGGTGTAACTAAAATTTCAGGCTCCTTTTTTTTTTTTTTTTTCTCTCCCTCCCCCTTTGCTTGTTGTTTCCTTTTGTGCATGTGTGTGTGTTGAGGTCTGCCTTTCGCTGCAAAGGAGTGAAATAAAAGGGTAAACATGTAGGGGTGAAGAGACACTGCTTTCTTTGGAGATTATTTCTCCATGACCTTTATTAAAAACCTTCCTTGCTTTGGCAAAGAAATCGGATATCTCACAGGGGGTTTGTCTTTCACTCTGAGACTTTCTAATCTCTGTTTTTTATGCCCACTTATTAAAGAAGTCATCCTACTGTGCTATTTTGCAAAATAACATGCCAGCGAACACCTCGCTTTAAGAAGAGCTTCTAACTGAAAATTCAGCCTCCACCTGAATTTAGCAGAAATAAAATTCTCTGCCCAAGTTTTTCTCCGTTAATTTTGTCTGTGTGCTAACTCTTCCCTTTACTTCCTGCTTTGGGAAAAGATGCTCTTTTTATAAAGATTCATCAAAAGTGGTAAGAATTTTGGCAAAAGGAGAATTGATTTTTTTTAATGAAAACATGCTAGTATTTCTCATGAAAACAGATTATGATTAGTTATTATGAATCAAAATGTTGACTACAAATTGATATTTTTTCTTCTAGAAATCCATTTTTTTCACTTCAGTTTTTCAGCTTGCCCTAAACAGTCTTTAATACTTCGCAAGGCTTTTTTAAACCATCTCCTCTTTACTAGAGCATCATTGACTGGTTATTTTACATAAAGAAAAAAATTAGGCAGTTTTGATAGAAAGTTTTAACAACTCTTACAGTGAGGAAAAAAGAAGTAAGTGTGTGGAGTGCAACTGAGCAGATTCCCCAAAAGATTCTGCAGGTATTGTCAGGCAGGATGACTGGTGCAGCACAGCTGAGAGAAATTCGTCAAACCTGATCTGTAATAAGGCTTCCAGGGGAGGTTTGAAAGAAGCAGCTTCAGTCAGAGATCGTTTTATCCATTGCCAGTGACTTGTGATGCGGTGGCAGTATTGAAAGTGCGTGACATGTGGAAAGAAGACTCAGTGCTCAGAGTTGGTTGAAAAAAGGCTTGCAGGGGAGTGTGTTTTGACGGCACATTTTGCAGAGGACAATTTGGCTACCTGATGATTCTGCAGCCTGGTGCTGGTGGGTCCCTGCAGACTCAAAATGAGCAGGCAACCTCTGTAGGTGCAGCAGGAGCCCTGGAGGTGCCCTGGCTGCAGATGTTTGCAAAATAAGTCTGGAGGAAGCAAAGAGGAGGGCAGGAAGGACTCGCATGAAGTGAGATCGTGCTGATCATGAGCTGTCAGGTTTCTCACAAGGGTCCAGAAATCTGGCTCTCATTTATCTGCAAAGTGCGGCACCCTCTCCCACCTCCTTTGAATCTTTTATTTTTAATTTCCCTTTCCTAGGTAGATGTGTTTCGGTTCCTGCACTCCAGATGCGTGAATCAGCTCCTCCTCAGGCAGCACCTGCTGTCTGCCTGACAAGAGGTGCTGTTTCTGGGAGGATGGATTTCCTTAATCTCTCTTCCTGCTTTCTGTATCCTCACCTCCTGTTTTGTTTTCCTCTCATCACCTTTGCTCATCCCTCCAGCTTACACCTCTCCTCTTTGCCTTTCTTTGACTTCTTCCCACTCGGCTCCTCTTGGGTTCCACCTGCCCCTTTCTCTCCTGTACCACTGCGTGCCAGTGCTGCATATAGGACATCCCATGTGCATCCCCACACCTCCTCCTTCCTCAAATTGCCTATGCAGTGGGCAGGTCACTGATCTGGGGGGCTTCTGAGGGTTCAGTATATTGGGGTTTTAACATAAGGAAACTAAATTAAAAAAAAAAAAAAAAAAAGGAAGAATTCTGAACAAGCTGTACAGGAGTTTATGACATGCTGAATGAAAACAAAGCTGTAGTGCCAGAGCCAAGGAGGAGGCAGAGGAGTCCTTGGTTCCCAGTACTGGGGGAAGCAGGGCACCAAGTAAACAGCACAGAAAACAAAAGGGAGCAAAACGCAGAGCTAAACAGGAAACAGCAGGGGAAATTTCATCCTGAGAAACCGAGCGCTACAGAACATGCCGCTACAGAGATAAAGGCATCTTCTGCAAGCACAGACCTACAGCAGCAGTCTGAGAAGCAATCTGCTGAAGGAGTGACCAGTTAAAATTCAGGTGGAGGGTTGCTGGGCTAAAGAAGGAGTAAGAAAGTGTAGGTGTGTGTTTTCTCTCTTAATGTTAGACTGGATAATTCATAACATTCAACACCTGAAAGACTGTTAGAGGCTTATTAAGTCAAGGTGAGGAAGAAAACAATGTTCTGTTGCAGATAATTTTTAATTTTACTACTTCTGATGATTTCTTATTGTGTCCATTTTTCATTTTCCTCAAATTTAACCTCTAAGTGAATCTTCAAGTTTTTGGTTATGAATTACCCCAGACTGTTGGCATATAATGAATAGACTAGGGCAAGCACACGGCCAGCTAAGTGGAAAAAAAAAATCAAATTTGCACATATTTATCTAATTCCAAATCTGCCAAACTTTATCAGAATCCACATCGTTATTCTGTGGTCATCTTACTTTTATTCCAGTGCAGCGTCACCCTTACTACAGGATGATATTCGAGGAGCAAATGGAAAGAGTTTTCAGGATCTTTGTGAAGTAGGGGTGCTTGGGCTGACAGGTCCTCAGCAGAATTCCCTCAAATTTTGGAGCTCAGCTGAGCAAGATTTGCACAAGCAGCAGCTGCTCACCTGAAAATGCCCTGGTTCCCAGATGTGGCCAGCCAGGAGGGACAAACACCTCTCTCCAGCCCCCTTTCAGTCCAGTTTTCCTGTTCTTTGAAGTCAATGTCCCAAGCAACCACACTACAATCTGTGGGATTTTAGCTTTCCAAGGGCTTTGCTGCCTTTATTTTCCCATGGATGATGTATGTGTTTCTGACCGCTTCATTCTTATTTTCTTGGGAGGTTTCTGTCTTTCATAAGTGTGAATTTTACACAATTTTTTAATTGCATTGAGGTAATGAGCTCAATGCAATTTTACTGTTTCAGTGGTTAACAGAATGTGGAGGAAAGCCAGGGAAAAGCTTTGTTTCAGTTTCTTAAGGACTCCCTCACCTTTGGCATGATCAGAGCATTGCATGTTGTTTGCCACAGATGTGGGACCCATGAGATCCAGCTGAACTGCATGAGAAAAGTTAAAAGAAATCTTCTCAACATATTTAAATGTCGAATTAAAATGTAGAGGAAAATATTCAAACGTGCAGGGATGTCTGAGAGTGCATTCAAGCCATGTGCTTCACCATTTAGTCTGAATATCGACGAGTCTGTGATTCCTCAGTGCATGGTGGATCTTCCTGCTATCCAAAATGAATTCTGGAAAGAAAAAGTTGTGTGACAAGGAGCCATGGATTTAAATTACTCCCTCTGGGAAATTATAATCTTAAAAAAAAATAAATCCAACAACATGATAGGCACATGTAGAAGTAATTGTGGCAGTGACACTTTGGCCCTATGGCCTTTTTAGCAGAGGTCTTTCCCCCAAAGCAAATGTTAAATCTCTGTAAGCGATATAATAATAAACATTGGCAGATACTTGTAAATTGATAGTACTAAAAAAGGTTTTTAAAACTGCCAGGCTCTTTCCGTTGAAGACCCCTCTCTAACTAAGCTGTAGATATAGCTGCCATACAAAAATTGATTGCACGTTTAAGAATAAATAAATATGGGCTATTAAGGGTCATGTTTGGATTTAGGGTTGTATTTGCTTTCAAGGGAAGCATTGGTATTGCAGTGAAATCAGTACTTCTCCCTACTTAAATGAAAGATAAAAGGCCATATATTACCAGTCACCCTCTGTGAAACCCACTGACCCATTTTATATGCCTATACCATAAAAAGTAATGTAGCAGACCAAGACTGACTTATTTAATAATTAGCAGTTTTTTCTTGTTTAGTTTTGTTTTTCTTTTTATTGTGAAGTCCGTTTCTGTCCTGCATGTTTTGTGGGTACAATGCCAATTGAATCGTATGTGCAAAAAAGGAAGGATATGGTGGAGAGGAAGGCAGAATAAGGCTTCACCCACTGGTTTTTGCATCTATTACTTTTTCCCTTCTTTTTACATATGAATGTAGTTGCACTTTATGTAAGATTTTCAAAGGAATGCATATTATGTTTTTGATTAGGGCTTGTGCCTATCATTGCTAGGCAATTGAAGGCAATACTGTAGAGAAGATACATTTGAACAAGGGAAAGGAGAGGTGGAGGAGGCTGAGAGCAGAGAAACCAAGCTTGGGAGAAGCCCTTCATTTAGTTTATTAATTCCCTCTGAACGCAACTAAAAAGTAATGATATTTATGTTTTCAGCCAGTTTTAGAGTTAACGGGTGAGAAGTGTTCTGCTTTTTTCCTCCCATGAGCTGCTGGTACATCTCAAGTGTTCATACCCAGGGACCATGCGTACCAGTTTTGATACAGCCTCAGCCCTTAAGCCGACAAGTCTTTCTGTAGCGCTGGCTCTCAGCCACGCACCAGGGCTCCGTGTAGAGAAAGGTCTGATCTGACAGACTAGGCTGCGGGAGCAGGGCACCAGCTCTCTAGGTCATCTTGTTTCTGTACTCGTTTGCTGCCTGTCATTGAATTTTACAGGTAGCTTTAGCAAGATTTTTTTTTTGTTTGTTTATTTGGATGTTTACAAGAATAGAAATACATGTTTAATTTGTAAATGCTGCAGCTAGAGAGGAGAAAAGGCAGAGGGAAGAAGAGAGATTAGTAATCCTTTTCCCCTAAAATATCACCCAAAAAATTGCAGTGAAATGCTGTCAGCACCACTGCTGGCAGCTCGGTCATTTTTTTTTTTTTTCCCAGCCCAGGGAAGAGGTGGAGGTAACATGCAGACAGATGGTGCAGCTGAATAATAGGTTGGATAAGAAATTTAAGGAAACGGCATAATCTGTTTCTTCAAAGGGAATTCTTCCTGCTAGTGAAGTTTACCTATCTTCTGAAAAGCTCTGTGAGGTTGTGGGGTTTTCAGTTTGTTTGTTTTACTAAATCTCATCTATTACGATGGCAGATACAGATTTACTTAAAATTCACATCTGGCTTCCCCTTTCAATGTTCTAGTAATGAAAGCCAGTAGAAGAGATAAACCAGAAATATCTGGAGATAAAGGACAGCTTCAAGTTTCAAACTTTCTCTGATTTAGCAGAATGCTCAAAGGCAAAGCTTGAAACTTAGGGCTGATTAGTGTGAATAAAATAAGAAAGGAAACGTCTTTCTGGGGATGTTTATTTTCACTTTAGGCCACATCTCAAGAAGAGGCATTCTTATTCTAGCAGCTCTGCTCGTCTTCTGGATCAGGCTGAACAGCAGCTTTTACTTCTTGAATTTCAGGCATGCAGTTTTGTAAGCAAAATAGAGAAATCCCAAACTATTTAATGCTTACAGCAGCTTTCAAAATTACATGAAAGTGTGTGCCTCACAGAAGTCAGTTCTTAAGAGGGAAAATGAAAAGTTTTTCAATAGCAAATGACTTGTTCACTGTCAAATCCTACTAAGCCTGATAGATTATTAGTTTTCCTTAAAATTTTATGAAGTTATCAAGTGGCCTTTCTTTTAACAGACTTTATCTCTTCTGGGAAACATATAGGTGTGCTCAGCTTTGCATAGGAGACAACCAGGACAATTTATGCAAAGAGTTTATGACAATTTATGCAGAGTCCATTGCTACTTATTTGTTGCATTTGTTTGTGCTGAAGAGGCATTTGTTTGTTTTGCTTCATGATGCCATGTGCGGGAGCTTAGGTATGCCGAACTCTCTGAATTTTCGATCCTGTTGAACACTGTGAGAAATCTCAGTTGAAGGGTTTAATGCGTTTTCCAATCAATGCGTAGGGGAAATTTGGCCTTATCAATTTAAATGCTGGAGATCCTTTCATTGCATTATGGAAGAATCTTCTCTAAGCAGAGATTATTCTTAAGAACTTCATAACATTTAAAGGTTAATATGTTAGGTAAAGAACAATATCTTAAGACAAACATTTTTATTACAGGACATGAAGGGATAGATCTTATTAAATTACGTGATTATTTGAATGGGAAGGAAGACAAAGTGCATCATTTCTTGCCCTCAACTTTAATGCCTTTAATCAAATAATGACCTTCTGGAAATAGTTAATTTTAAGCATTTGGAAAGATCAATACCACTTTGCCACCAAAAAATGGCCCAGATGATGAAATTTGATGTATTTAAAGTACCATTTCACCCTTTTAACCTAGTAAATAATTTAAAATGCTTTCAGTACTCCTATGCTACCATTATGTATCTTGTTTGAAGTATTATGACTTTTCCAAATGCATCCTTTCTGTACAATGAGCGGCTTACGTGTTTAATACTGAAGCCTAAGACTATATGCATATATTGTAGTGGTGATGTCGGCCTTTTTTTTCCTTCTCTTTTATGTGTGGATTCTATTCTGAAAAGGCATGGAAATATCTAAGATGAACACAGCCATTTGGAACAAAAATGAGATTTGTAAAGCAAGTTGGACAGCTTTTGAAAGGAAAAAGTCAATATTTAAAGTTTAGTTCACGAGTTCTTTCCCTTTGTTTTGTCTATAAGCTTTTGTGTTAAAGGTGAAGGATTTGGGTTGCTCAGACAATTAAGAGCCCATTTTACCAAGTGTGATTTCATATCTGTGTTCTATAAACTGGAGTGCCTTCAGCATTGTAAGTAAAAAAAAATTGCCCTCTATTTAGCATGTTTGTGGGCAGATTAAAAACAGTCTTCATTAGCATAAGTAACACTTACAGATTCTTTTAAAAGTAGAAAATTATTTGCCGAATGATAAATTGTTAGCTTTATAGTTAGTTGCTGAAAATGTGCTCATTCAAAATGCCTACTTTAGTTTAGTCTACAATACTCAATTTTTTTGAGTTCGAAGTACTGTTTAATGGATTATGTACTTAGTCTTTGTTCACAGTAGATGCTGAAATGCAATTCACGCTTTCTGCTAAGATGTTTGTATCAAATACCTCCCTATTTAGACTGATTTCTTCTAACACCATATATTTTTGTTATACTGAATGCCCCAGAGACTAATACAAAATAATCTGAGATATGCTATACCAAAGAAAAGCTGTTCACATCTTAGCATTGATGCTGCAAAATGTTTTGCCTTCTTGGATTCAAATTACAGCTCTTTTTAAAAATGTTTGATTCTTTGTTAGTTTTTCTGTAAGAAATATTCATCATTTGGCAAATGATCATCACTATAGCAAATTCACCAAACAAAAGAGTTCCGTTGCTGCACCTTGAAGCCCTTTCTTTCCGGACTTGTTTATTGCTGATGTGGAAAGCTTTGCCCAGAGAGCATTTTTCATGCTGGTAATGCTACCCTCTTTGATCTAGTTAGGATTGGTATTTACACCTTAAGTGCAGATTTCAATTATCTGTTTTTTTCTTTCTAATAAGTTAGATACCGGAATGCAAGAATAGTTTTTTAGATGCTCTACGTGACAGAGCAGAACATTTTATTTAAACACAGCTCTGCTCAGACAGAATAAAATAACGTTTGGGTACGTAGATAAAATGCATGTATGCTTTCTTTAAAACAAGCGTGCTCATGGGTCTTGCAGACTCTAATGTTTGGCAGTTATCCTCTTTGCGCTTTTCCTGCAATAGTTTGGCAGTTCAGCTTTCACAGGTTTTTTTCCTTTAATGTCTTCAGTTTCTTTACTAAATCCCTATCAGAAAACCAGACAGAAGATCCTTATTTATTTTAAATATC
>VXAV01003061.1:98961-116776 GCA_013399715.1 Alectura lathami | reverse complement strand
TGCTTACTGTAGCAAGACCTTTGCAGATGGTACTTGGTTACTTGAAAGTGCATAACAGTATTTTCTTTGTAGCAGATGGATTTAAGACTTTTAGTTCCCAATAAATGTAGGTTTACAATACATAACTTTACAGGATTTGTGTTGTATATAACAGGTTTGAACATATTATCTCAGAATTCATCTGCATGGCATTTTCAGCTTATCCAGGGCCCATGCCAGTATTTTAAGTAATAGGGGGAGCATAGTGATTGATAGCAGCTAAAGGCGTGATTTTGAATAGAAACAAAGGTTTTAGAACAGAAGGTGTCAAATTAAACTTTGTCAGTTTCAAAAGTAGTAACATCCTGAAAGTTCTGCAAACATATTTACATGTGGCTAATGTTTATATTTTGCTTTGTGCTCTCTTTATATTCAGTGTAATATTGCCTGGCAAATTTACTGCGTTTTAAAATCAAGGTTTTTCCCGATGTCATTGCAGAGTTTTGGGGGTTTGCCTTGCTGCATAGATATAACCGCCGAATTATTTTAAGGCTGTTTTTAACGATGTGCTGTAAAAACTGGTGGTCATCTAGTTTGAATTATAAATATTTCATTATTATTTAGTGTCCTTTCCACTCCTCTTTGTATTATAAAAATATGACAAAACAGTGGTCCGAGCCCTCCTTCAGTATAGATTTTGTAAATTAGGCAGAAATTGCTCTAGTCTCAGCTGAATTTAAGACAAGCAAAATCAGCCTTGTTAGGTTCACTTGTAAGTTAAATAACATTAACTACAGCACTTAATACTGCTTTAGATCAAATAGGAGCACAACCTACAAATTTTACAGTCTGTATCATTAGTTTTCCTCAAAGTTACAAACACATTTCATACATTTTCATTTAGCATAGACCTTTATGAATGAGCTTTATGCTGGATACAGAAGTCAGAACTCAAATTAAATTAAATACTTAGTTTTTTGGTTGGTTGGTTTTTTGAAATAAGAGGAAACATGCTGGTGTAAAGTTTTTAGCCTACTAACTGAATAAACACCTAGAGCCTCATTTACCAAACCATTCAGTAGCTCTTCTGAGATTATTCATGAGGTCAACTTTGACAGATACTTTCAGAAATAAACAAATACCAAAAAATATTTCTGCACTTGTAGTTTTAGAAGAATTCAGGTGGTCGTTTGTGTGTTGCCCATCATATATTTCATCAGAATATCCGTTTACTTCTTTAAGAATATGAAGAACAGAGTTGAAAAGAGACATTTTGTTAGTGACAGTCTATTCCACACTCTGTGTCAGAAGCAACTGATCTCAGTGTCTCAGAATCAGTGTTTTTTTTTTTGTTTGTTTTTGTTTTTGTTTTTTTGTTTTTTTTTTTTTGAAAGGCTAGCAGGGACATACTTCAGCTTACAACTCATCAGATTGTTTCTAGATAAAGATTTAGATACATCGTTTCAGTGTGAAGGCTAGTAGCAAAGTACTGTAAACACAAAGTTAGTCATCAGTAATTAGTAAAACCAAGGACTAATCTAGTAACTGTAGAAACACAGAAAACACAATGTGAGGAAAAGGAATTTCTTAGTTAACAGAAGTGTTGTTGTGCAATATGTTTAATCAGCATAAACTGTGATTGCTTTGGTACTGTTTTTATTACTGGGCATTTAAAAAAGGTTTTACACTGTCCTTTTCAAAAGAGTGTCTGAAATTCCAATGGTCACCAGATAAAACGTGCAACTTCTAAATGTATGGTGCAATTTCTTCTTAGGTCTGTGTGTATACCTTAAAGAGCTATCACAGGAGGGGACAGGTTGCCTTTTTTTTTCCTTTTTTACTTTTTAACTTTCATTTAGTTGCTGTGACACCTCTGCTTTCTGTTTCACCACAATTAAAAAGAGGACCACCAGATTCAAAGTGAAGCAGTGCAGACTCCAGACAGATGAAGGGGCATGGAGGGTTTGTGCATAAACTCGCTAACACATCCCAAGGGTCCTTATGGTGGGGAGAGAGATTTCAGAGACTCTTGCTGCTGTTTTAGATACATGCCATACATTTCCAGCTGTGACAGGCTGTATATTACCTCCTCTACAGGATGGCTTTTGGCCACATTTCATAATCAACGTTTTAAGGCCAGGGTCAATACCCACCATCTGCATGGCCAAAAACTGGAGTGTGCCACATCCCTGATTTGGGCTCCACTCAGGTTTTTGCCTTTTCATCTTGCCAACATTTGTCATTTGGGATATTTCTCTTTCTTGGGGGTCATTTGTTCAATTTTCCACTTATATCCAAGAGCATATACTTGAAATCTTTATACACACCTCACTAAATATTTTCTTATGCAATATGAATGCATTAAGATTATTTGTTTACTTTCACCTCTTCCTATCATGGCAATATTTTTACACTGCATTTATTAACTGCTAGCTAAAGATATGAATGTATTCAGGAAAATGACATATCTATATTGTATCTGTATATCTATTGTATCTAGTGGTAAACTAGCCTGGGTAAACCATTTTTCAGCTACCAGTACATATAAGAAGGATCTAAAGTCTTCTGTACATTTATATTATTTGTTGATTCAATAAAATGGCACAATATCTTTCCCACAGCATTAAGAAATAAATTGCATGGACCTAGTTTTCAAAACAGATCCTTGAAGATAAAAGGAAGAAATACACATGTTTCATGCATGTAATATTTTCTTTCTAAATTTTTATATACCAAAAAAAAAAAAAAAAATGCTGATGATGCACACTGTGCTTGCTAGAGCATTTGCAGTATTCTTTTAAAAGTAGCAATGCACAATCAAGAAAAAAATCTGTGATTAAATTTTGAGAACATGTGAGAAAACTGTTAAATTTTCAAGATGAATTTGTATGCCTCTTTTTAGAAGCAGGTTAGCGGTCACTGCAGTTCTTGCAGGGTGTTCTTCAGCCGACTTCACAGCATGTCTCCCAGACAGACAACTGAGTTAGGATAGGTGTGCTCTTAGGTAATCTGCTGTCTGGTGACCTGGAAAGGGTCTAAAGGGTGTGGCAGAAGCCTGAGGTTACCTCATTGTGTCCCCATCAAGCCCTAGTAATACATGCAAAAATGTGAGACTGTGTTTTTTTCTGAGTCTCTGAGAAAAATATTGAAACGGATAATCGTCATTCAGATCAGTTCACCTGCAGTGACACCTCTACTCATGGTAGATAGGAATGCAGTATTACTTTCTTGTGTTTCATAAAAGGATTCCTCTCTTGTTAAAGGATGTTAAGAAGCTCTGCTATCATGATTTACATCAGGCAGCTCTGCAGTCAAGGCAGGTACCTGAAGTACTTTCTTGCTTGGAGAAGTAGCACCAGCATTTAAAAACTGGTGGATGGACTGCTGGAATGTGGTGTTGGTGCTCTCAGACGGGTGTATAGTAGAAAAAAAGGCAGCAGAGAGAGTGTATAACAGCAGTGTGTAGGGGAGGATATAGGGAATTCTGCTTTTATTAATAGGTTTGTTGAACAAACAGCAGGGCTGCAGTGCAGGACCAAGGAAAATGTGTTTTCCAAAATGCTCACAGCTTGCAGGGGTCTGTGCAATAGGGTGACAATCTCAGTGTGTTGACGTTTGCTTAACATCCAGCATTTACAGGGAAAGCTGCCTCTTGCTGGGGAAGAGGGTGAGAGAACGCAGCACTGTTCGTGTCCATGTTTCACCCTTGCTTGTCCCTCCCAAAGTGAGGAAAAACTAATGTTTTGCTGGTGTTATCTTCAAGGGGTGGCTCTGTGAGCTGTTGCGTTGGAAAGAAGATCCCTCGCCAGAGAACAGAACCCTCTGGGAGAATCTCTCCATGATCCGGAGGTTCCTCAGTCTTCCTCAGCCTGAACGCGATGCCATTTATGAACAAGAAAGCAATGCAGTTCATCACCATGGTGACAGGCCTTCCCACATTATCCATGTGCCAGCAGAACAGATTCAGGTTAGTTTACCTTGGCCAATCCAGCAGAGCACTAAGTAAATAATGCTTTAAACACAGCAAAGAAAATTAGTGTTTCTTTCCTCCCAGCCAGGCTAACTACAGGTCTCCCGGTAAGAGATAACAGATCACTGCCGTCTGCCACCTGCACTAAAAGATGAGTGGGTGACCACCCACGTTTTTGTTTCGGTTTGGGTTTTTCCAAGGTTATGTGACACAGAGGCTCGGGCACAGCCTCACGTGGGCAGGACAAGCCGTCCGTGTTGGTTGCCCATGCTAGGTGGGCCTCAGGACCGCAGCAGAGGGGTGCTCGGAGCTGGGCCTGTGGTGCCAGCGCAGCGGGAGGAGGTTGTTGTGCTGCTGCTGCAAGCTAAGCTCAGCCCTCAGCAGCGGTGGCTCACCTCAGGTAGGAGCGAAGGAAGGGGACCTGGTTCCTTATCCCATTTTAACCCCAGCTGAGCCTGGGATGAGTCAATGTTTGTTTGTTTTTCCTTCAGAGCCCCTCTCCCACCACCCTTGGGAAAGGAGAGCATAGAGGCGCTTTCTTACCAGGCCTGCTGACCACTGGACCTTGGCTGGGTGCTGCTCCGCAGGTGAGCTGGCACGAGGGCAACGTGCCAGGGAGAGAACCAAGGGCTGGCAGGACCAACACACTCAAGCTGGGCCCTTGACTCACCCAGGCACTCTGGGACTGGGAGTGCAGCTGGCCTGTCTGCTAAACATTGCAGGCAAGAGCTGAAACACGCTGCCCAAGGAAGCTGTGGATGCCCCATTCCTGGAGGTGTTCAAGGCCAGGCTGGGTGGGCCCTGGGCAGCCTGATCCAGTGGGTGGGAACCAGCCCACGGCAGGGGGTTGAAACTGGATGGGCTTTAAGGTCCCTTCCAACCCAAGCCATGCTGTGATTCTATAATCTGCAGCTCTCTGAGATGGAGGCTCTTTAATCCTTTCCCATGAAGACCTGAAGGGAGCCTTTTAGCTGTTGCCTCTTACAGGGCAGGTATTGCCCCTGCTTTTCAGAGTTCCCAGCCTCAGCTGAGACGTGGTGTAACGCTTATGTTACCTATACAGAAAAATATTTACAGGGCTAGGGAGGATAGAGTTATCTCAGAGCCAGAAACAACACAAGTGTATATTAAAGATAAAGCAAACTGAATAAGACAATCCCTTAGGATATCAAGTACTAAAATAATTGTGAAAGCCTGGAAACTTGCTGTTTGATTTAGCAAAAAGAGAGAGAAAGATCCATATTATGTAATAAAACAACACTTGTTTGACAATGTACATTGTTTTTAATAAAATCACTTCTTAAGGGGATAAAAGGAGAAGCTTATGCATCGTACAAACGCTGTACCACTATGCCACTTGCTTAGATTTTCTTGCCTTGTTGATAAAAGTTTTGTGTTTGATCTTGCAAATATTATTCACGTAAGCAGTTGTACTGTAATCTCTTCATATGACTTGTGAGAGTAAGGATTGGGAGACTGGGCCCGAGTCTTCTCTGTGCTCTTCTGCACTCTGATTTTTGGAGATGCATAAATATGTAGTTAAGACACAAGTTTCCAATCTGTATACGCAAAGCCTACAGTCTTGTAAGAACTTAATGTGCTGGGAGTAGTCTTGAATCTCCGTGGGTTTGAAGCCTTGAATGAGACTGCTCACAGACCATAAAACATGAAAGGATGTGAACAGGGATGAAGCAAGAGCCCAGACTCCATGCACATTTGTGTCAGACTTCACAATAAAAGGATCATTTCAATCAGGAGCTGCTGAAATGGGTGTGGAGACCTGCGTGAAGTCTCCACAACCACGAGTGGCATTGCAAAGTGGACAGAAATGAAACTTATCCAATATTTATACTATCTCTGCAATATCTTATTCTACTTAAGGTCTGCAAGTGAGCTGCAGTCGAAAACTTGGGTACCACTTCTGATGCACAAAAAATTGTTGAGGGGAGACTCACAAAGGGAAATGAAATGTAGTGATAGCAGCTGCTTGTTTTGCTGCTGTTGTTTTTTTAATAATAACTGGTGGTTTGTACCATATGACAAGAAATTTGCTGATCCAAAATATCTACTAACCAGTGCTTCCTGTGCTGCAGAGCAAAAGAATTGTCAACAAAAACAGTAGCTGATAAATTTACTTTTGATTTTAAACATGATCTTAAAATGTACTGTACTCCAACGGTGGATGAGAAAAATATTTCTGTCCCTAGGGCTCAGTGCCTCACCTTTTAAGAATGTTTCTGAATCCATGCTTGCAAAACTTCATTTTAAGGTCTTGTTAATTATTTACATCATGATTTGCTTTATCTTATTCTTCTGATGTGCACACTGGCTCATTTTTATTGCTTGAGTTTTTGGAATGCAGCATGTTCCCTTCTAATAATAATAGTGCAACTTATTTAGAGCTTTGCATCTTAGTGCTTTATAAATATTAACTAAATAATCCCCAGAACAAACACTGCAGTAGGTAAATATGTTTGTTCCCCGTTTATACGTTGGGATCCTTGAACACAAGCAAGACAGACCCTCTCTGTGGCCACAGGCAAGATGGGCCAGAGCCAGCCCAGGAAATAACGAGTTGCTGCCTCCCAGTCTCTTTGTCCTTGTGCAGACTGTGTTTGGTAGTGTGGCATTAGGCACTTCCAGCTATTGCAGTCTGTAGTAACGTTTGCAAGTTTGGGGAGGCATCTGGGGCTGCTCAGATTGGATTGGTGGTGGGATATTTCTGCACGTAGCTAAAAATCTTTCTTCCTCCCTGATCCCCCCTTCCCGTTCCTCAGCCTAGCCAGTGCTAGAGATTTGCAGCCCTTGCTTTTGGGCAGCAGCTGCTGTTGCTGGCAGAGCTCCTGTGTGTTTGCCCTCATCTGGCACTTTTCTCACTTTGCCCTTGTTCTGGCTAAGCTGGTCAAGTTAATCCTACACTATGTCACCTACTTAGCATTTTGTCTTGTCTGCACTTGACTCGTGGAGCACGTTCATTAAATGGTGTCAGCTAAACCACACTGATGGCACATCATCGGCGTTTCCAGCCAGACAAAGCCAGGGTGCCACCGCGCTGCCTGCATCCCACCAGCCCTTTATCCCGGTCTCTGCTTATACACATGCAGACGAATGCGAGATATGCAGAGGGTTATTAATTCTTTGAGTTCACCTCACTATCAGCAGTAATGAGCCTTTTGGTTTCTTTTCTTTAAACTTACCGAGCAGTTGCTTATAGCTTTGCAATTGTTCCCCTGGATTTTAGTGGTAACACAAAATGTGACCAAGAATACATGTACAAAAAAATGCTATGCTTTGTCTTGCAGCAGCAGCAGCAGCAACAGCAACAACAGCAGCAGCAGCAGCAACAGCAACCGGGTCCCAGACTCCCCCCAAGGCAACCGACAGTAGCGTCACCAGCTGAATCTGAGGATGAAAATCGTCAGAAACCCCGTCCGCGAACAAAGATTTCTGTTGAAGCCCTAGGGATCCTTCAGAGCTTCATACAAGACGTGGGCCTGTATCCAGATGAAGAAGCAATCCAGACTCTCTCCGCCCAGCTTGACCTGCCCAAGTACACCATCATCAAGTTCTTTCAGAACCAGCGGTATTATCTCAAGCACCACGGGAAGCTGAAGGACAATTCCGGGTTGGAGGTGGATGTTGCAGAGTACAAGGAGGAAGAGTTGCTCAAGGATTTAGAAGACAGCATCCAAGACAAAAATGCAAACACGCTTTTTTCAGTTAAACTAGAAGAAGAGTTATCGGTAGAAGGGAACACAGAGATTAATGCTGAATTGAAAGACTGATCTAAAAGTATTATTTTCTTTCAACAATGCCACTGGTATTTACTAATGAAATGAAAATTCCATCTTGCGTTCTGTCAAAAACCTTTATTATTCATTGTTTGGCCAATGAATCTTCCAAAACTTGCACAAAAGTTGAAAAAAGGATAATGCAGACTGCACTAGATGTTTTACTCTGTTTTACAAACTGCTTCGCAGCAACAGATGAAGCGTTGAGGATTGTTTGATATTAATTTGTGTTCACTGGATACACTGTGAGTGTACCCAATAAGCATGATACCAGTGATTTTGATTCTGGAGCCTTCAGACAAGCATTACAACTTTAGTGATTTACTGTTTTTTGTTTTCGTTATGTTCTTGTTTTTTAATTATTACTGTAGCACTCCACACTTGATCCTTGGAAACTCACATTTATTTAAAAAAATAAAATAAAAAGAGTTTGTTACTCTTGTTCTATTGTATGTTACAAAAGAACTATAGACTGTGGAATGCAGTTTAAAGATAACATATGCCAACAAATGCCTTGTGTTATATGGCACTGCCGTAATTCAGATTTGTTTTCTTTTGGAAATAAAGGTCACTGTATTTTTTTTTTTTCCATTCTCATTGTTACATGGTTTTAAAGAAAATGAAAAAGAAAATGTGAAACACAATTTAGTCCTCATTATTTATTTGTAGATCCTGCAGCATCATGTTGTAATTAATTTTTTTGGAAGTTTCCGTTAAATGTAATATTGCTTCTCTTGTTATCATACTGATTTTTTTTTTCTATTTATAAATGTATTTTGATGGGCAGTAAAACAAAGTGTCTTAAAAGTTTTAAATAGAGAAAATGTGCTTTACACAGTTGCCTATAAAAAGTGCTCTATGTTATCCAAGCAATTCATACTATAAGCTTCACTCTTATTGTTGTATGCAATTTTTACTATCATGCAAATAAGCTTAGGTAAATAAAACTAATAGATCACCTTAGAAACTTATGCAATTAATGTGAAAATAATTGATGTTTGCAATGTGTCTTCCTTTGGTTTACAATCAATTTTAAAGCTACAGCTGTATAAATTTTCTGTATAAAGGTGTATTTCTTTTTTATGAGTTTATTGCTATGAAAACACCAGTTATTTTGTTACAGCTGGCTGTTTTTATAAGTGTATCACAATTTTCTTTATGCAGAAATGTTCTGACTAGGAGTGGTTATTGACTGTAACTACACAATTAAAATTGTTTGTATGGTATGATACGGCAGGGTTTGTCTGCGTATGTGTATGGCTGTGAGGAATATAACTTGTTCTTAGTACACGCTGTACCTTCTTGCCACCACTCTGAAGATGACATTTCAATTGTTCTCCTTTAAAATCACAAGCAGATTTTTTTAATGACCTTCTTAATATTTGAGTATAGATAACACACTTCAAAAAGAAACACAGTTTGGTTATGAAAATCATAACCTGTCTTTTCTTGGTTTAAAAACTTGCCTGCCCAACAGAGATAGCAGGATATTATTGAGTCAAAAGGCTATCAGGCATAAACATATTTACAGTTCCTGGCAGTAATGCACTTATAATGGATACAGCTGGTTTTCTTTTACACTAGAATTATGCTAACACTATTCCTTGCACTAATGTATAAACATTAAAAAAAAAAAAAACATTAATAGTCACAAAGTACATAGGATAGATGGGCTTTGCACATAGCAGTGCCCCTCTAAGCAAGATTATTTTAAATGATTGCTAATAAGATTCTTCATAAAGCCATCACAGCTGGTGAGCTCTGAATTTATGTGGAGCTCATGTCTAGGTTACAGAGAAGTCTACAGCCGAAAGTTGTAGTGACACATGCTATTGTCCTCCATTCCTTGGGGAGGAAAGGCTTTCACCTGGTGCAATTCAGCTTTTAACATGAGGTTCAATTTCAACATAGCTATTCTAAAAACAACTGAAAGCTTGCAAAAGTCAGTTTTGTTCCAGAAGCACAAATAACTGTTAGGTGGCTGAAAAATTCTCCTTTCAGCTACCTTCAGTTCTCTAAGAAGAGACATACTAGGTAGCAGGGATGTTTTAATTCCACTTGTTTAAAATCTCCATGGGCTGCCCATGACCATGGTCTTAGTGCCTTCGGGTTTTTCAAGCTGCTCCCCGGGCTGCTCTGGGCTGCACCATGATTTGGGCTGGGTTTATAGGAAAAAAAAAAAAAAAAAAAGCAAGCCTTAGGACCACTCCGAGAGGGCAACAAGCCTTAGAAGGGACTGTATGTGTAATTCAGCATGGCAGTCTAAGGGAATGACACCTGGCGTTGGCTAAAGTGCGAGAGTCCACTGCAATAGGGCTGCTTAGGGTAAAAATAAGTGAAATCACTTTTGACCTGATGTGTGTGCATATGTAGGGTAGAAGAGAAAGGAAACACTTTCCTGGAAGATACTCCGTGCTGAAAGCTAATACATGCAGCACTCCTAATAGCAGAAGTAGGGAAACAAGCCCAACAGCCCAAAAAGCATAAGAAGAAAAATTTACAAAATTGTTTTTTCCTCTTTTGAAAGCAATTTCCTTTTACCCTTTTAAGTGTTATGATACTGAAATAGAGGCCATGTGGACTTGCAGATGATTATTATAGGTGTTTCTTTTCCATTATCTTTGTTTTTCCTTGTCCTAGCCTAGCTGAGGTTACTTTCCAAGTAGCCCAGCCTGTGCAGTCACATATTACCTGCACAGAGGTTTGAATCAGTGCATTTTGTGTCCCAGTGAGTGGGAGAAAGCATACTGTTGAATCTTGGCCTGAGTGACCAAAAGCATTTTTGTTAAATCCTTAGCAGCATCTTCAAAGGTGATATACAGGTGTAAAGGATCCCAGCATCACGTGGATGCAAGAGGTTTATACTGTAAGAAGTTAAACTACTACAAGCATATGTCACCTCAACTCGTGGACTGGTTAGACTACCTAGAAAATACCTTATGTCCTCTTCTGTTCCTTTTTCTCACCATCTGGCATAATCCTATCAACAAACTTTCAATTTCTACAGAGATTAAGAAATCGGGCTGGATTTCTGTAACAAAGGAGAAGTTTCTTTCTAAATGTGACACGAACTGAGACATGAAAAGACAGTTAGTTGGAAAGTTGTGGGTAAAACTCACTACTGTGTAGGGCTTCACTGGGAACGTATGAAAAGAGAAAATTTTGTATGGTCTTGGGGAAGTATAGGGAAATAACAGTGCTTACTAGGAATAAAATTTAAGCTGTGAATAAAGCCAAATGACTAAAAAAGAGGAAAAACTGAGTGCTGGATGGGGATGGCAGGACTTAGCTTTTGCTATAAAACTGAAGTGTTTACCATGTTTTATGTTTTTTACCATAAAAAGTGGAGTATTTTTACTCCCTGCTGATTCCCATTAATCTATATTTAAGTGACAAGATTTATGTAGATATGCTGGAGTCTCCAGTGA
Source organism: Alectura lathami (assembly GCA_013399715.1). Taxonomy (NCBI): domain Eukaryota; kingdom Metazoa; phylum Chordata; class Aves; order Galliformes; family Megapodiidae; genus Alectura; species Alectura lathami. Next base: position 105,608 of record VXAV01003061.1, on the reverse strand, counting down.
GCATTTTTCAAGCCAGAAATAAAAGCAGAAAGGCCTCAGATTCCAGGAGGACCATGGCTCGGGGGCAGTCAGATGCCCCAGCCACACACACACAAAGGTTGCTTGACCTTGTGAAGTCCCCTGCCCTACAAATGGGATGTCTAAAGCTCTGTCTTGCATTGCTATGTTAAATTGGTCAGATGCAGAAAGAAAAGTCAAGGTTTTAATGTAAATTACTATTATGAATTGTTTTAACTTAAAAAGGTACAGCAAGTGGAAGAAGAAGGGAAGGTTCCCCTGAACCAGTGATACAATTTCAGTGATTTTCTGACTCAGTACTTCGGTTGTGTGCTGGGAAAACACCAAACATTTCTGCTCAGTCCATTTGCCAAAGCAAATGCCCCATACGTTAACACCAGTGTAAATTACACACTGCGGAAGGTCTGCTTGAGCATCAGGTATTAGCAATTCTGCTTAGCACTGACTGTGTGTTTTTCTGTCAGGTACATTGCAGAGACCAAAGGTTTTTTGATTTTTACATAATGATTTATATTGTGCTTTGAATAAGAGTCCCATGGCAAAGCAGGGATATAAATACACTCCCAGGCCTTTTTTGCGCACAGATGTAATTTTAGTTTGGTCTCCTCACAGTGCCTTGCGTCCACGCAGTCTTTTACTACAACAAATGAGCTAATAATTCAAACTGCAATAAGTGATTCTCCTCAGAGCAGGAGCAGCGCTACTTGGCAGCAAGTTTGTTTGCTCTCAGGTTCATACAGGAGCCTTCCCACCCGCCTCTGCTGGCAGCCTTCCCACCGTCCCACACACATTGTTCTGCAATGCCCCAGCACCCTTCCTGCCCTGGGTCATCCTGCCCAGATGTCAGCTCCCCTGTTTACACACAAGTATTCAGGTATATGTGCCACAGCTTATCATTAGGCAGCAAGGACTGTGTGTGTCTGATGTCACCCACCGCTTGGATGGGGCCCTGGGCAGCCCGATCCAGTGGGTGGCAAACCTGCCCACTGCAGGGGGTTGTGGCTGAATGGGCTTTAAGGTCCCTTCCAGCACAAGCCATTCTATGGTTCTGTGATCACCATTTGTGCTGTGAGCCTCATCGTTTTGCAAGAACAGCCCACTATCCTCAGAAAGTTAGTGCTGCCTGGAGCAAAGCCTCACCAGCAATTTCTGGGGTGCTGGAGCAGAGGGAGCAAAAGGGATACCTGTTCCAGAGGGGAGCAGGAAAAGAAAGATGAAGGTGACAGAGGAGGACAGGAGCGCCAGTAAAGTCACAATAGCTTCCCTCGCATGGAGGAACGGGCTCTGTTACAGTCCATGCTAGAGGGACGCCCAGGAATGCTACATGGTACTACAAAGACTCTGTAGAAAACGTTCTTGATCATGGCCCCCAGCATGGGGCAAGAGCCAGGATAACACAAAAGCCTCCTCACCTGTCCATGGCAAAAGAAGTCCCCTAGCACTGTGTCTTCTGGTTGCCATCTCACTAGGCAGGACATGCAGGTTTTTTCCTTCAGCTGCAAGCTGACAGCTACCATGGAAGATGAAGTTAGGAATCTCTTTCCAGGTGACCTGCTTTCCACACAACATGCTAAAGTAACACCCAGGCTGTAAAAAAATCCTCTAGTTTTCCTGCAGGATGCCATGCAACCACAAGCAGCATATTTGCAGCCTCAACTCCTTCTTGAACCAGATGTGCCACAGGAGTTGAAAAAATTAGATGTGCTGTATGGCCCAGATGTTTATCACAGTGAAATAGGAAAAAAAAAAAAAAAAAAAAAAAAAAACGTTACTTCAGGTGGCACAGAGCATTCATGGTTCTTTGGCAATGTTTTTGGGCAAATAGGTTGCCCCAAGAGGCTTCAGACTGCTACTGACATCTTAAGGCAATGGTTGCAATGATTTGAAATTGATGGGGCCAGAAAAATATCACGTAGAATGCTGCTGACTTTGCAGCAGACTTTCTCCCAGAACAGAATTTAAGGCAAAGAGTGCTCTGTTTTGTTATTCATATTGCAAAATAAGCAGCTTTTGCAAGACCACCCTTAAGGATGTTGCTACCCTTCTACATCTACATTAAAGCAGGACACTGTCCTGGTAACTGGCAGCACTGTCCACAGCTGTACATCCCTCTTGCCCACTTAATGTGCCCCCAAATTACTTTTCTCTCCTTTACTGTGCTACATCTCCAGGCAAAAATTTTACATGGGGAAAGCAGTTTAGAAAACACCTTCCCTTCAAGCATACTCCAGCAGAGAAAGGTAGACAAGGATGTCCTTTCAAAAGTGCAGGGAAAGTGATTCTTTATCATTATCAGCATGACAACTTGGATTGGGAAATAAGTACAGGTGTTGTTGCTGGCTTGCTGTAGTGGGCAAAATGTTTTATCCCCAGTCTAACAGTGATTTAATGTCAGCTAAGAGACTGAAGGAGACAGAAAGGGGGGAGAGAGGAGAAGCAATATCTGGATACAAACTTATTAGGGCCAGTCATGCCTACTGATGACAAAAGAATTGAAAGAACTGTTTAAACTGAAGGAGATTTGAGTTAGATCTAAGGAAAAACTAAGTGAGGAGCACCCATGGTTCACACACTGGATGTAGGTATAGGAACAGCCTGCAAAAACACAGAAAGAGAGATCAGAGTTATGGATTTGTTATAGAGGAAAGGTTAAATAGAGAAGGCTTCCAAAAAGGTAGCAAAGGATTGCTTCTTTAGTAAATACCTCCAAAATCATGTGTGGTGAATGCAGAAAGAAAACTCAGAATTTGCTTTAACCCAAATGTTTGAAATATATCAGGAGGCATAGCTGCTTTGAGTACTCATAATCACAAGTGAGACGAATTTGAGTGGTCTGAAATTGGCACTGTGTTCTCGTTCAGGTATGGTGAGTGTAGTTTGCATGCTTTATTCCCTTTCTTGTTCATAACCAGAATTTAAAACAACTGGTCTGAATAATTTAATTGAGGAGTAGGTCACCTCATTATTTACAAAACATTCCCTCCCATACATGCCAGCATAAAAATTTATACCCAAAGAACTTTGGTCATTGCCATGGTATCAGTGCGGTAACTATTTGTAACTGTGCTCTAACTAAAGCAAGAGTAAACTGAGGTCCCTTTGACCCACTTCCCTACAAAACCAGGACATTTTTATGGGGTGCCACCTTTCTTTGTCTCCCCTGTGCCCATCCCAATTTCATTCTTGTTTAGCTGATCTGTTCCTTTCTCTTCTTCAAAAACCCACTGGAAAAGTTCACACTGGGGAACAGTGAGGTCTTCCAGGACAACTGGAAAGACTAGATGTATGTATTTGCATCATTTCCTCATATGACATCAGTCCAAAGCTGTTTAGGGTGCATTAGAGAATAGTCAGGAGAATAACAGAGGTATGTGCTGGTTTGATCCCAGGTCTCCTCCAGTTGTTACTGGGCTTTCTGCAATGCACTCCCAGTAGCAGGGAGAGGACGGACAGATGAATGCTGCAGCCCTGGTACCTCCCCAGGGCACGGCATGACACATGAGCACAACACCACTTGCAAGCACGCTGTTGGACAAGAAAAGCACACCATGGGAAAGCAGATCAAAGCGATGTGATTGCATTTCACGTCTGATACAGCTCATTCCCGAAGCCAGGGTGAATAGCCTAATCCAATGTATCATTCCTGTGCAGGCAGACCCTCGGGCTGGCATCGTGTCCCATGGAGCACTGCTCCAGCGTGCAGCATCTGCCACTGCCTGCCTTGGGGCTTGGTGTCTGGCTGCCCTGCTCCTCCCCACCTCCCTCTGGGAGGTGTTCTGCATAAACTTTGATGGACAAAATTCAGGATGCTTCAGGCCCTTCAGTGCACTGACTCTCCCACTACAGCCTGCACTATTTCGTCTCTGCTCCTCACTCTTGACCTTTAAGTATTCATAGGGCAGATGTCCAGTGATTTAGCTTCAATTTTGCATGCTCTTGTTTGTGTAGATATGATTCTTCCCACTTACCCACTTTCTCCTCTGGTTAATCAGTACGTCAGCTGTTGATCACAACCACTGCCAGACAGCCAGTAGATGGGACAAGTACTTTTAACTCCAGCCTTTAACCCACCAGGTCCAGAACGAAGCAGGTGCAAAAGCCCTGAGCAGCAGTTGTCCCTTTTCTACTGCAGCTGCTGAGATGCTCTCCTTTTGGTCTCTGGCTACTTGCTGTGGCAATAGGAAAAATTTTTTTGTAAAGACATCATAGTAAAAAGGTTTAACTGACTTCTGCCTTAAGAAAGGAGATGAAGCCTCACAGCCAGCTCCCACTCATCATAAACATTTATTCTACTGAGAAGAATCAAATATTTTCTTTTCATCCCTCACTCTTACTGAGATATACTCATGGCCACAGGACTGCACCTCTTCAGCGTACTTCCTAAGGATAAGATTGTGTTAGGGCAAGAAAAAGTGGGTATCCAACACAATAGCTAAGTCACCCGAGCCCTCAGTTCTGCTCATGTGCTGGACAGCCAAGCGTAACTTCAGGCAGTGTCCACGTTACTCTGATGGGTCTTATGGTAGGAACTGGCCTTATTGTCACCTGGCACTGAGACTGGGGCTAAAGAAATTAGATTTAAGGCCATACTACTCCTCATGTCTCTGGTTTTGCTGCAAGCAGTGCTCCTCAGTATCAAACCATCTGTGCTGCAATGGTTTAGGGCTATAAAGTTACAGCTGTGCAGTGTTAGTGCTACTGGTCAGAAGTTGTTGGACAGTTGGTCCTTTACCCAAGTCTTTAGTGTTAGAAGTCTAGTAGGTAGGCAGCAGGACGTTCCTGACACAGAGGAAATTATCACCACTGAGGAAATTCCCTCTTTCTGCTGATTTCTACTTCCTGGTCTCAGCCAGAGCCCAACTTGTGTGATTCATTCATGCAAAACAAGAAACAAAGTGAATTTACATCCGCACCTCCATCCTTTCACAATACTGGAATGTGAGCAGTCATGACCTACTGGGCAGGAAATGCTTTCAGGGGATTTGTTCTGACTTCTCTGAAGAGCTCACACCCAGCTGCACAACCTGCAGTTATCTCAGGGCACCTCGCCGCCCCGGGGAGGGAGCCTTCCAGCAGTACTGGGAGTGTCTTTCAGCTCAGCATAAATCTCTGATGCACTGGGTCTACGTAGCAGCGCCAGTGCGAACGGGCCCAGCACTGACAGCAAAAGGAGAACGGCATCTTATACAGAGACACATGAGGGACAGCGATGGGAGAGGTCAAGTGACTGCAATGGGCTGCCTTGGTACCGAGAAAATGGAGGAAAGAATCAAGTGAGAAGGAAAAAATGGAAACAAAAGACAAATGACTGAAATGCACACTATCAGTGGTAAAGTGTTCCACCCCTCATTTATACTTGATATATAAATACATCTCCAGTATTTCCTCCCATGTCTCACAAAGATTTGCCAGTTTTTCACTCAGCTGGTAGAAAACAAGGAGAAAGCATTTCCTACTCAGAAGAATCCAATTGCGTCAGAGTTTCAAACACTCACTTCACTAAGTTCTTGTTATTTTTCTTTCTTTTGGGCTCATGGGCATGATGTTTATCTCATCCACACATGGGAAGAGGGGGAGGAATGGGTAGGCTTGACTTGTGCTAACTGTTGGCAACAGTTTAATTTTTTGCAACATGCACCCAAGTAACAAGAGACTGAGTAAAATATAAATAAATATGCTCTTTGGAAACCCCATTTATCTTTATGGCCTACGATACCTTCAAATCATAAAAAAACACATGTTTGTTTGTTTGTCTTTTGAAAAAATATTTTGGTGGCAATGCTACCTCCCATTGCTGTAAACAAGGTCAGGAGGCCAAAATTAGTCTGTCCTATTTTGCACAAAACAGTCAACAACTTAAGATGTTTTTGCAATAATCAGAAAATTATTGACCGGTGTCAACACCCCCTTTCTGATAAACTGTTGAAATGTTAATATTCTTGGCAAAATTGTTTTTGCTCTAATTACTGTATCCATCTGCTCTATAAGATTGATTATACTGAGAGAATGTTTGTTCTCTTGTCTCCTGCAATGATGGGCCTCTCCTTGGCGCAGAAACAGTCCTGCCTCAGCTTTACACAGAGATGAATGTGCAGCAGAAATCAAATCACCATTCAGCACCACCCCCCCCCTNAAAAAGAATAAAAATTCCTTGAAGGAGTTAACACAATAGATATTAACTGGCTCTTGGATGGACCATCCCTTGGAAAGCTACTGCCATGGCCAGGACCGAAATAGCTGGCCTCCATCTAGCACAGGAGACCAATGACCAGGATGGCCACCAAAACCCTCCAAGCCCACAAATGCCTGGCACATCAACAGTGTTCCTGATTCAGCTGAGGAGAAGTTTGGCTAGTTGGAGACACCAGGCCTCCTCTGCACCAGCTCCTTGGCAGTGAGCAGCCGAGTTGTCTGAAGGGGAGAGTGCTTCCCATCCTATCTCCATGAGCACCTGCAAAGGCTAATGTTATCTGGATTGGACTGGTTATTTCTGGAGCCAACATATAATACACATGCTATCGGTGGCAAATGCCAAAAAAGACTTGGTATAAAGCTAAGTCTGGTTATTAATCATTATTAAGGTGATCAGAAGAACCAAAAAAAAAAAAAAAAAGGGAAAAAAAAAGAAA
>VXAV01003061.1:82291-98933 GCA_013399715.1 Alectura lathami | reverse complement strand
AAGAGAGAAAAGAAAAGCAGTGGAAAAATTATTGTTTTATTAGAAAAACACTGTTTTCCCATTGCAAGTCTGGAAGAGGTTCAAAATCTCACTTCCTCTTTGAACTGACATTTCAAAGTACATGCACAAAAAAAGTCACGCAAACTCAGAAAAAAAACATTTTTTTTCTTTGAGCCTTCTTACATAGCAGCTGAACTTTTTCTTTGGAAAATGATGTTTTTTTCACACACATAAAATAAAATTCAGCAAAAGCATTTATTTCAGAAATATCATTTTCATTAAAAAAACCCAAACTATTATTTTCTAGAGACTGAACTGTACAGGCACATCTAAAGCATTCAAAGCCATCAAGCCATCAGGCTGCGATTGCTTTCAGGTTTTCATTAAAAAAAAAAAAAAAAAAAAAAGATTCATGGTCTTTGTAAAAATCTTCCAAGTTCTTGACTCCATAGGGTGCACTCTGTGCATGTGCTTATCCTTATAGAAAGAAGTATAAAGGTTAGAAGCTTCCAAAAAGGAAGAAGAACTCTCTGGGTGTTGAAGCGATGGGTTTTTCAGAGTTTAAAACTCTCAACACAGAAGCACATGCAACTTATCCTGAACTGTTACACAGCCTGAAAAGCCTCTGCTGGATACTCATTCCCACCTTTGTGTGATCCCTTTATTTGTGCCAGCAGGGATACTATGCTGTACTTAGCTAATACAGGCTGTTTCCAGTGCCTCAGCTAATGTACTTTGCAGGAACACTTTCAGAAGTGTTTAAAGGAAAGAAGGGAGAGAAGGCTAATAAAAATATTGTTCACAGATTAATTGGAGAGAACATGGGAAAATTAGATTTTTAAGAGGAATTCCTCCTCAGAAAAAAAAAAAAAAAATTATGTATGCCTACTTGATTAGTGTGCTATTACATTGCCTGATATTTTTATTACACCTGAAACTTCAGCGGAGACAGAGTGACTGCAGTCTGTCCTCAACAGAACATATCTCTCATCTTCCACTAGGCTTACGTCTCTTCCAGCTTCTCACAGCAGATCCCAGCTCCAAGAAAAGCCAGAACAATGCTATAATGCTGCTGCCATTGCCCTCAGCATGCTAGAACAGGACAAACATAGAAGGCTTTCTACAGGAGAATGTTAGAAGTTTTCTTCCTGCTCCAATTAGCTTCTCAAGCCCGTTAACCCAAGCACCAAACATGCTCATTCTGCCAGGATCTCACAAAGCCCTTGTGTCTAGTGACCACCATTCAAACAACCTTCCACCTGGAAAAACAGGTTTGGGCTATTGACAAAGCCAGGGAGTGACTGACAAGATGCCTTTCAAATAAAAATAAAAAAGTTTTACTGGGAGGCATAAACCCCGGGTAGGCTATGCTGAAATCGGTAAACATCTCTAATCAGATATGTAGCTGGCAACTGCTTTAAAAGGACTTTTCAAAATATTTTGCAAGCTCATGTGCTCATTCTTTTTGTCATACACTTATCTCCATACCTTTAGCTACCCTGGCCTTAAAATGCCAGGTAGAACTTTAGTGAACATCATTGGAAGCTCATCAAGGAAAGAACATGTCAACATGAAGAGCTTTAACTCTCAGGAAGGAGAAGTACTAAAATCTTTACCTCAGACAAAAACAAATACCTAAGAAAAGGACACTGACACCAAAGAAGACCTTGTGCTCAACAAAGAACCACTGGGAAGTCCACGAATCCCGAGGGAAGGTAGGGTTTCTCCAGGCTTTCGGCTGCTGTAGTTATTCTTTAAGCAGGGACCTGAGCATTTTCCCATCGCCCCCTGCACAAAATACAGGGAGGAACGTAGTGACTGAATTAGGCTTGATAATTTCCTGTCTGCCTGCAGTCTCAGACTGACATCCTGATGCTGTCCTACACTGGAGGACTATTTTAAAAGCTGCCTTTACAGGCACACTGGAAGTAACACAGTTTTATTTTTAAATGAAATCTTTGATTATGGAGAACAATCCCATGGCTAGGGATGCATGCTGCAGAACCACAGAGTCTGTGGGGGACCATGCTTATCGCAGCAAAATCGCCTTCTCAACTGTTCAGCATTGCTGCCGTGTCATGTTACAGTAATAACTGCAGATGAAGAGCTTTTAATTCATTGATAAAAGCAGAAGGCTGGAGTAGCTGGCTAGCTGTAATGAAGCTTATTATTCTGCAGCTAATTTGCCGATTATATTAGAGTTTTATTTCTGAGCACTTGTACCAGAAGACAGTATTATCAACACAACATCTAAACATAGAAGGTCCTGGGAAGAATGTTAATGAGCTATCACCTACCTCTGCAAAGGTCCCTGTTATTAATAGTGAGTAGCCTAAGTATAGATCAAAAACTCTCCCTGAAGAGTGTGCAACCTGGGTAGAACATGATTACTCATTTGGAATGTAACCAGAAAGTAATGGCTAAGTCAAGTCTCATTTATAAAATGGTGGTTCCTTTAATGATGGTAAGTGGACAAGGGCTCAGCTGAAGCACCCTGGTCCAGCAGTGGGATTCCTGCACACCCCTAGCCAGCCGCAGCTACAGACTGGAGCATAATCCAGGGAGAAAAACTGTGCGTTAAGGAGTTCTGCTGCTCCCTGTCCACTGCCTTTACCTCTCTTGCCCCCTTATCTCACAGTCTGGAGGCCAGGAGCTCCTGAAGACTGCTGGAACAAGGGACCTGTTCCTTCCTCCCTACAGCTTCAATCCCCCAAAGGCCTTAAAGAGGATACTGGCACATCTCTTTCTATGCCAGGAAATAACAGCGATGTCATGATACAAACATGTATATAGAAGAGCTAGGTACCCAGCCACCACTAAGATCCAAGTGGACCTTCAGTCAGTCAAATACCTGGGTATCTTCCTGCAAATATCGAAATCTTTTTTTTTTTTTTTTTTTTTTTTTCTAAAAATTCCTTCAAAATTTCTGTGTGGGAAGGAAAACTTCACGTCTTGTTCCTATGCTCTTGCCAGTCTCCTGCCATACCCAGAGTGCTTTTAAGGGCTTGTGAGAACATAATGTCACACTAAAATCACAGTGTCTTCTTGAACATCCTTGAGGGAAAAAACAGAGTGCCAATGAGGTTCATTTTGATTGGGAGTGAGGAAGAGCAGGCATTGCTTTAATTGCTTGGAAATTTTGTAAATATTTCTACCTATTGCTATGCTTAAGAGAAAGTCATATATCAAGTTAGTCTTTGGTAGGTTCAAGCTAGACCAAAGCACAGCAGAGATTGCTATAGTACATACTTTGGTTTTGCATGGAGCTACACTGTAGTTCGGAGGGGCTATTTATCCTAATCCACAGAAGCCCATAATTGCTTTGCAAGCTCCCTGCCTGTTCAAACGAATTACAAGCCTGAGAGTTTCTCTTATGCGCTGTGTCCAGCTGGAAAAATTGATCTACTACTACTAAGAAAAAGAAAAAAAAAAAAAAAAAAAAAAAAAAAAAAAAGAAAGAAAAATACAGCGAAACTCCAGTTTTATTTAAAACATATCATAAAGTACTCCAGCAGGTACAGCCTCTCTTTCCTATTATTTAAAATATTGCTATCAAAATATTTGCTTTCATTTCCTAGTAGCAGTGTGCTCCAGTTGTTAAAATCACTTAAAACTGCCGTTCATGACTGATTTGCAAAGGCACTAATTGCTGGAGATATTAATGTCAAACTGATAATAGCAGACATCAGCTAGCTGACATCTCCTGTCACCAGAGCCAGAGCTGTGGCTGGGATGAGGGGTGAGTGTGGGCATCGCCCTGGGAAGCCCAGAGTGGGGTGGCTTGGCCACAGGTGTCAGGCTGCAAATCTAACCTTGCCCACCCACCTCTTTGAGCAGCCTTCCAGCTGACCTCTGCCAAGACAAGATTCACTCAGAGCCAGGAGTAAGACAAAAGCAACCTTCCAGTCTAGCCACCTCAGCTGCAAGACCTGCTTAATCAGATCCTTGGTTTCTTTTTCTGAAAAGGGACATTTGGGGGTCAGTTCCACTCTAAACTGTGCAGTCTGTGCTTCAGCACATGCTGATTAGCCATGAAACACCAGGCTGCCAAAAGCAGCAGGCATGCAGCATGCCAAGCAGCTTTCCAGGGCGATGCCTGAGCTGCTTCGGTCCTGATTCCACAGCAGGGTGTGGAGTCCCTGCATCCCCACAGAGGGGAGAAGGGTCCCCTGTAGGAGGCGGAGGATCAGCATGCAGGATCCACAGCCTTTGCAGAAGGGAAAGAAATTGCCTGCAAGACAGCTGAGAAGATGCACAGTGAAGTAAAACTCCCCTCCACGAGCAAATGTCAATGTACCAATATGACATCTTCTATGTATAGGATATTTTCCCTATTAGAGACCAATCCACATTGCCACAGGCAATCTAGACTCCTTAGGGAAACAGAAGGTTGCCTGCTTACACTTATTAGGATGGTAAATGGCAGAGCAGCTGGATGAACAGGCAAAAATAAACTACCTGATATTCTTCCAAGTTCCACACAGAAACCATCCCCATTTCTCTTCAGTCCTCAGCTTTGCAATGCCAAAGGGTTTTAGATGCTGAACATTCAGGACATAGGAGTCCAAATCATCACAATATAAACAGGCAGTTTTGAAAATCTCCGTCTTAGGAGTCACAGTCCCACTGAATTTCCATTCAGACTTGAAAACAGGATTGCTAGGACCTGACAAGGTGAAATAGAATTGCCAGGATGTTTAGAAGAAGATCATATTCACAATGAGGGTTCACATAAACAGCAATGGGGAACATAGGACTCACTCCCCAAACCAGGTAAGATTCAGGCATAACATCACAAAATGCTTCCTAACAAGATCTGCTTCAGTAAGGAAAAAAGTTCTGTTCAAATCACAGAAATCTGGACAGAACAAGGCAGTAGATACCAAACCACAACCAACAGAAGACCCATGTCATGTAACAATCATCCAGCTGTGACAAAACCTCCAGAAGGACTTACACATATACAGTAGGACTAACTCGCTTTGCAGTGTAGTTGATTTTTCTGTGTGTGTGTTTTGTCTTTTTTTCCCCATCAGAATAATGTTTCAACAAACCAAACTTTTTGGTATTGATGGCTTTGTGTAGAGCTTTTCTCTGTTATGGAACAAAGCACTAGATACAGATAGTTTCTCCCTGTACATTACCTTGAACTCCTGTCCCATAAATTGCTTCCATGTTGTGGAATCAGTCACTATTGATTTCCTTTTCTATCATTTCAGCATTTTTTCTTTTCCCTTGAAAGAAAGAAATTCTACCCAGCAGTATACACTGTAGATCTCTTTGCACCTTTACACTGGTAGGAGGCTGAGAGAGACCCTGTTGAATTGTCAGCCCACCTCTGAAACCTCCTGTTCTGTGGTCCTTGAGCATGAAGGCCATCGTTTTCCAACAGACTGTGTAATGTTAGGCATCTGAATCCATATCTATACATGTAAATAAAGTTAGCTCTGCTTTTCAGAGGACTCTTAGATCCCATCTGTGGGAGTTTTTATGGACAGAAGACTGAATAAGCATTGCAGGATTTAATTAGCATTATTACCCAAAGGAGTGTTTTAAAGATGGCTATATCAGAGGACGCTGATACAGTTCAGGAGATAACTGTTCTTCTTCTTCTTCTTCTTTTTTTTTTTTTTTTTTTTTCTTTCTGTGTATAAGTTTTCAATGATGCTTAAGAAAGGAGGATATTCTTTCTTAAAAAATAAGTTCAGCTATGCACTGCTAGAAGTAGTATTTATTTGATTAATACAACATGCATTAAGGATGTCACTAATAAAAATAAAAAAGGAAAAAAAAAAAAAAGCTATAGGCAGAGTAAGAAAGCTATGTTTCTTCAGAGCTATGCTTAACTGCAGACTTAGTGGAAGAACAATCAAGGACAGTTAAAAACACCTTTAGGACTTCCATGCAGCACAAATCAGCTTCTCAGCAAGTAAGGCACAATGCACTGGTCCATGGACTACATGAGAGATCTCATCACATACATCCTTGAAAAAGGAGGAAATCTGAAGTCAAAAACCACCACAGAACGTACGCCTGTCTTCAGCTGATGTCTCAGCTGGTGTAAATCAGAACAGTATAGCACTCCTCAGATTTGGATGAAGTGACACTGATTTACACAGGCTGTACTGGACTGCTGTGCAAATCTGCTTCTCACATACCTAAAAAAAAAAAAAAAAATAGGAAAAAAATAAGGAGAGGAGGAAGATTTCTAGATCTATATCAGAAAATGAGACAGTGTTCCTCATCCTACGTTTCCTTTAGGACCAACTAGTTATTTTATTGCTTAACAGCCCAAAGTAAAAGGTACAAGTTAGAATTTAGAAAGTGCCACAGTGACATTTTTAAATGTTTGTGTAACAAAATTAAATTGCAAGCACATATCCTGTGATGCTCTGAGGTATCTGTCCTCAGATACCTTGGCTGGGCATTATGAACTCTGTTTACACTCCTGATCTTGCCACATTCTTAGTTTTTATTATATATTTATTTGCAGTGAGGCTATGAAGCCTGATGCCTGGATGTCTGTTTGTGAATGGGCCTAATGCTCATAAAATGAATTAAATAAATTATATGCACAGATCAGCCCTAACAAATAGTAGGATGACTCCATCCCAGTATTGTGTAGACTAAGGTTTGGTGCAGTGGGTTTTTTTCTCTCAGAAAAGAAGAAAAGACAAGAGATATAAAAGAGGTATTTAAAATAAATGCTGTAAGAATACAGGACAAAAAGAAAACAGAATATGTGTGACTTCATGCTTCAAAAGAGAAAATTGAGCTCATAAGTGTTAAGAAGAAATTTCAAAAAGGAATACTTTTGGGTTCTTTAAAGGGACTTACTCTATTTCCAAAGGCCTTTTAGGAGAATGGCAAAAAAAAAAAAAAAAAAAAAAAACATATGAATTGATTTTGCATTGAATTTGGTAATTCTCATCCTGCCCACAGTAAAAAGAGCTGTATTAGGGAAATATGCTGCAAAATTATTTAGACTAGTATGTCTTCCTGAAAGGTTACACCAGAAAAAGCGGGGTAACATAATCCTTTGGAGAAGGTTCTTGGTCTTTGTGATGAGCTCAACCTCCTCCATTTGCAGGGACCTGTGGCAGAGTAGCTCATCGCCTGCTGGGATGAGCAGGGACAGAGGGCATGGAAGGTCGGGGGCTGCTTGTCCTAATGTGGGGCACTTGTCCAGGACCAAAAACTGGGCACTGACCAGCAAAGACCAGCTACAGTCTCAGGGCTGCTTCTGTCTGGGGCCTCCAGCTACCTTCGGAGAGGACTTGAGCTGGTTTAAAGGCAGTTGTTCTGGAATTACGCCAAATCCCACACCTTGCCAACAGCTCAGCCTGTGGAATCATTTCTCCATTCCTACAAATTTAGTCATTTACTCACACTCATTTCACTCACCCCTCACATTACATCTCTGCTTGTTCATCAGGTCTGGATTTGTCCGGACACACAAGAGTATGTATTCAGTTTAGCACAGAAAGATACAGCAAGAAAAAGACAAAAATGCACAGAGGTTTACAGAGGTTTAAACAGAAAAAATTGTTCCATCATATTTACATTTTTAACTTTTCTTGGTCTTGAGGAGTCGGGCTAAACTATTTGAGTAGAAAGGTAATTGAACGAGGAGTCTTCTGAAAAAAGATCTTCCTGACTGGGACATAGACACAGTGCGAAGAACTCCTGTAAAACTGAAAGAAGTATCGCAGCCCTAACTAGTGACTGCAACGCGTGTGCATGTGTGTAAGAGACAGATGAAAGATTTAGTAGATAGATGGCAAAACAGGTGACACGGCGTCTGATTCTGACTTATGGAAATTGATACCTCCGTTGAAGTACAACCTGTTCTCCAAATCCTGACATTAAGACGAATAGCAGCCAAACAGCAACTTCTAGCATTTGATATTTGCGAGAGCTCAAATATTGATTGCACTACTTATTAATGAGTTTCATTCATAATAAATACATGGCATGTTTGCACAGAGGAGGTGTTTTCTAGGAGAGGCATTACATGCTGTATTAAACAATGAATAATTTCTTAATCTTAAATGTGAGTAAACAGCAGGATAGTAAGTGTCACGGTTGTAAGCAATTTCAGGAAGGTGTAAGTGTAGCAAGTGCTCCAGCACACCTGATGAGGTACCTCTCTCTCCAAATGAGGATTTTCTTGATTGCAATTGCTATGTGAGGTGTTCTGAGCTAGAAATTACTGTTATAATTAATGACAGCTAAAGGTTTGGCCTTTTTGCACACTGAAGTCCATCTTCTTTGGTTGAAACTTCATGACTGAATTTCTTATGCTAACTTTGTTAAGAAGCCCTTTTAGAGCTTCACCTGCTTGAAGTATAGTTACTTTTACAGTGTCTGGTCTTGGCTAAAATCACCTTTTTTTTATTTGCTAAGAAAATACTTCCTTCATAAGACAGTCAACACATCTGAAATTCAAAGAAAATATTGTATCATAAAAACTACACAGAATGGACATCTTGAAAATGGATGTTTAACATTACATTTCTTAATGACTGTGTCCTCCAAATCGCTGGTCAAGTTCCCATTTCCTGTAATGAAACAGAACATGAGATTTTGTGTTTAGAAATTGAAACTTCAGAGATCTCAGCTCTCCCTCTTTTTATTTTTTTTTCTAGTACTTATTTTTCCCCCCAGAGTTGCTAAGTATTTAATTTCTATAACCGACTTTTCATATGGGAGGCAAAAACTGAGTATGGATAAGCAGATCATTCGACCCACAATAAAAAGGTCCGCTATTTCATATCAAATACACAACGTTTCCTGCACAGATGTGCCTTCAATGCAGATTCTTGCAACTGAGCTACTTGAAAAATCCTGTGTTAAACTACTGCATGATATTTTCTTTCCTTTGCAGCTAATATCCAGGACCCTCTGTTTGCTTAGTTCCCCAGAGATCACTTTCCAGACTCACTGAAAGAAAAAGGAATTCTCTACCCAAGAGCACAGTCTTAGCTGCCTCGCCTGCCGAGTGCTGTGGCTGAGACAAGCCACCTCTGTCCCAAGGAAACCTCACCCTCCAAGAAGGCAGGAAACTGGGCTGAAACCTCAGTCACAGCCCTGCACTGGGGCAGGTGCTACAGCTTTGTGACATGGAGTACCAACCCCTTCCAGCAGGCAGGCACAGCTGAAAGCACAGAGCTCAACAGTGTGGATACGCTCCTTGCTGCTACAGAAGGAAGATGTATATCCCAAATACTCATGTATAATGGCGTAAATAGGTAAAACTCTTTTGAGTTTTGATTCGTGACGTGATTCATGGAACAAACAGTGCGACATTAAAGCATTTGCAGAATACCTGTAATAGTGTCATAACATTTTACCATAGACAGTCTATTCTACCAAATTCCCCATCAAATACTAGCTAACAAGGGTGTTCTCAGGAGGAACAGATAGCAACTCTAATGCAACTAGAGCGATATTGTCTATGTCTTGGGTACATAAACATTAGGCTGTATTTGTGAAGTGGCAGCTTCAAAGTTACATCCTTGGCTCCAGCGCAGATCCACTGAGACCCAAATTCTTTTATTAGCTTCTTGATGGTGGTGGCAGCCTCTTGGATGGGAGCAGCATCACTTATTTTTGAGAAACAACATATGGTACTTAGAATCCAGTGGTTGCCAGCTTTTGATGTAATTAGCCATGATCCCCGAACATCTGTACTCATCAGTTAGCCTTTAGGTTGGTGATCTATTGTTCTGCATTGGAACTGAGACTACTCCTTCTCTGGGCACACTTCCTTCAAGAATGTTGAATATCTTTAGCTAAAGTTATTAGCTTCAGAATGCTGTGAGCGCTCTGTAGGAAGAAATCCTATTACAGATTATCACCTCGTCACACTTGAAAATTTCTCCTGAGACTGCAAAAAGGCGACTTTTTAAAAGGCAGTGTAGGACAGTGAAGGACCACAATACATGATGGTACTGTCAAGACAGAAACACCCTCCTCAGAACAGCCATGTTTCCTAAATCATATTTGTAGCCTGATATGGTCAGACTTACTGTCATGTATACATGTTAGGTAAGTCCAGTAGATTTATAACAGGGAAAATTGAATTTTAAAATATCAGTCAGAAGAGCCGAGAAGATGAAACTTTCAAATTTTTGCTGGGACTTTTCATTACAATTTTGAACAAAGAGTGAGAGCCTTACAACGTGATCAAAGAATACCCATTTATTCACCGATTTTTTTTTTTCTTTTTGCATTGCAAAAACAATTTAACAAAGTATTTGTGACCAATTATAACCTTGGATTACCAGATGGATTGAAAGAGACAGCATGACAAGGGAGAGAATCCTTTAGTTAAACAAGTAATCTTATGGAAGCCATATGGGCTGTTTAGGCAATTAGGATTATTCATAGAGGAAGGTGCTTAAAGAGTCTTTCAGAAAGTCCATTATCTTTGATAGCAAGGTTATCCTGGGCAATGTGAACTCTTTAGAAGAAAAGTGACACTGGAAGGAATATTGAAAAGAAACAAGAAATCTCAGGAATAACAGTTACATCTAGAACAGCAAAATCAAACAAAAGAACTGAGAAATAGTTTCCCTGGCCACAGAGTTCTAGAAAATAGTATTAATAGTATTAATTAATCCTGGGGCAGCAAGAAGAGAAAGAAAAAATTTAGTGTCGTGAATACTGGGCATTCAGCAAGAAATCACTAATTTTTCCTAGCTCTATATTTCTAGCACATAACTAGAGGACATCTAGCATGGGCCAAGGAGAGTGTTAACACTTGAGATTGTCAATCTTAGTTGAAATTATAGTCCATCTCCACACTAAATAAGAGGAGGCTACCATGCAGACTATATTTCAGTTTCTTAATGTAAGTTGAACATTTTCTGCCATGCTACATTCCCCAGTAAAGTTTCTCTGCAACGTAACAACCATGCACTGAGTTTTACAGTGAAGCATTATTCTCAGGTTAAGCATACCACTTAAGTGTCACCTCGATGTTAGACACTGGACAATGCACCTGAAAGATGAGAAGACACACTCAGAGCAGCCCAAATAGAAGACTCATATGATTTGAGCTTGTTGAACTATCAGCACAGTCAGTCCCACTGGTTTGCCCAACAGTTGGTAGGTGGTTTTAGGGTACTCCAAGCAGGATTATCTTTCATTGACACCATTATTTATGCCACCCCTAACAGGTTTAAAGTCCAGCCCTGATTTGTAGTGGAAGCTCATTATGTAGTATGAATCCTGCACTCCATATAGTATCAAGAAGATTTAAATCCTTCTGAATGTAAGGGATGGAAACTTCTTGCTCTCTCTGAGAAGTTTTTCAGAAGATAGCAAGTTTCTTCAGGTGAAGATATAGTTGGGCTGTGTAAGAGGCCCTGCAAAGTGGCATTCAGCTAGAATCAGGTTAAGATAACTTCAAATGACAAACAAGAAGAGAATGCTTATTTTCCCTAATTTGCTGAGGATTTGCTATACTTGGCTGTGACACAAAGAATTGAGCTCTGATGAGATTTGCAAGAAGAGAAGATGATTGTTTTACCAGCTTGAAAGAGAGGGGAATCTGGGGAATTCATTCTTATTTATACTATTATGAAGATCTTTTGTTTTTTTGGCGTGAGAGTAAAAAAACCAAAGGGCATTAAAGCCTGCACTTTTTCCCTGCAGCACTTTCATCAGCTGACACAAAGCTGGCCGATTTATTGCTCCAACTGACACCAGCTGATCAAGTGTTCCCACCGCCACTATCACTGTGTAAAAGATTGGGTTCAAAATGGTGATGGGTTCATTTGCTGTAATTCTAAATGGGACAGAGCCCAAAACCTGGATCCCAGCTCCCTTGAACTCGAGCTGTTCAAAATTCCGATCCATATCAAAATCTTCCTGCTCAAGCCCATCACTACTTAATTTACCAAGGCTGTTACTGGCACAGCACTTCATTCTGGCTGTCTTCAGTAGCTCTCACGTGGCAGCCACAGTAAATTATGCAGCTGGGAGTGCAACTGCATCTGACGCAATAGACCCATGCAAGGATAGTGGTATCACTCACATCTCTGTGATGCCCGTGCTGGGCAGAGCACTGCAGTCCTTCGCCAAGGGGACCGGATGTTGGTCCCCTGCTCTTCCGCATGCAAGCAAATCTGTTAGGTATCAATAACGTTAGATACCATTGAGTATGTGCAGATATTATTTCCTTTAAGCAGGTCTGCTTCCACCTTTCTTAAGAAATCCTGTTAGTGAGCAGTGCTACAGCACAGGCGGTCATTTCATGTAGGGGCTTCAGTGAAGCATTAGCTTTGGCTTTCTTGTGTGTGTACTGGAGAACTGGATACAAACTCAATAGCTTCTGATTCCTATAACCAGTATTCCAATTTCTAAAGCAGGCAGTACAGAGAAGTGTCTACCTGAACCTAAAGCCTGGAGGATGGCAGGGTTGGCCCAGATTCAGGAGATCCATGCAAACATGCTCAAAGTGGTTTACAACTAGAAGCCAGAGGGGTCAGTAGTGTGCAGCATGGCCGTCAGGCAGCAATAAAAGCATGGCACTGAGCACTTGTCCTCACCCTAACTTTTTAAGAGTACTACTCCCTGCTCCCCACCCCAGGACCAACCCAAGCTTCTTTCCATGTGAGTGCTGCACAGCTTCACTGACTGCAATTGCACATGCTTAGTGGGATCCTTTCCACCTGGTAAAGTCCTCTGGAGGACTCCTCTGCCATCCTCACCATTTCTCTGCCATTAAGTGCTGTAAATCTGCTGCTTCTATTTATTTGAGCACAAAACTTCCCAAAGGATGAGAGAGGACAAACTATGAGTTCCTGGCTTAGCTCCAGAGCCTATACAGGATGCTGGGTTACAGATAAGAAAATTACCTTCTCCCTGCAAAGGGAGTATCAGAGCAGCTGAGTTACCCGTGAGACTGGGAGTTTTCCTGGCTTCAGAAAAAAAGTGCTTCGACCCCTCCCCTCGTAGCAGATTACCTCTGCACGGAGCTTCCCACAGGACTGACACTAAACAGTGTGGCCCATGCTAATGCTCATAACTAGCTTGCACCTCACTTTCTGTCTGAAGCATCAAGTATTCACCATGAGTGCTGAGCTACATATGGTGCAAGGTGTACATTATTCCACTGGCAGCCATTGTATGACACTGTAAGTAAAATAAAGTAACAGGTAGATATATTTTTCTTGTTAATCACAAACCTAATTTTCTATTAAAATGTATGAGACGACAAAATCTCAACAAACTCTTTAAAGCTATTACTAGAGGATAAAGTATTCCACCAAAGTATTAATATTAACATCATTAAAAGAGTTTTATCAAGTGTGCCTTTATCTCCAGATTGCAAACAATAGCAGCCTGAAGGAGAGATATGCCCTTGAGTATTGTGGTATGAAAACCAACAGCAGTTTTAGAGCCACATAAAGTCTTCTTGTGGCTTCAAAATTAGGGAAAAAAAAATCTTGGAGCCACAATTAGAAGAAGTAATAGAGTAAATGAATCTATTTTTCATCACCTTGGGCTCTGAAAAGAAAACATTTGAGAATTATATTGATAAGAGAAAGAGCTGAGATATTCAAATGCATTTAATGTTGTTTTAATTGATTAAACTAGATCAGGAACATTTGAAAATGCATAAAGGAGCTGTTTCTGCATAAATATTCAAAATATATCTGGCTCAGAAGATAGGCGCTGCTTTGTACATGTAAGTGATACAAGATGCCTTATCTTCCATAAATCCAATAAAGTTCTGAAATTCAGGAGAATTTTAAGGCACCTTTTTTTAACAAGTCATTTGTAAACACTGCAGAGCTCTCTCCCTCCCTTGTGCTTTAGGCAGTCTAGCACTTTAGAAAGGGTATATGAGTGAAGGGATGATGAGGAAAAATTTTGATTCCACAGTGTCAGTCCATAGTAGGTTTGTCCAAAAGTCTGGTTGTGCCAGTGAGTTATATATCAAGGCACATAAAAGTCTGGGCAAATCCCCAACATCAGTTTGGGAAAAATACATCTTTCCAGTGTATGATTTTCAAGAGAGGTCAACACCTTTTCAGCTCTGATGATAAGGGCCCAGCTTTTGAAAATCCTAAGCCATTGACTCAAAAATGTCAAGAGCACACCATTTGGTATCTCTAGCCCTTAGATCCCAAAATACCTGTGTAGAATAGCCAACTATGCCCACTGCTCATTCCCAGGTGCCAGTGGTCCTGTGCTAGCTGGTCAGAAGCAATTCTTCTCCCATTTCCTGCCATCTTGCTACTTTGCTGTGATCAGACTTTTTATAAACCCTGATAGTCGATTATTTCAACAGATTCACAGAATAGGTCTTGTGGGGATAAGGGGGCAGCATGGAATAGAGGACAGAGGCAACAAAAAAACAGTCCATTTGAAGGCCCACACTAGTGTCAGAATTCCCAATCTTGACAAGGTCCCTTTAAAATGTTTCTTTGTTTCATGATCATAAACTTGAAATAGTCCCCTTTGCCACATCACTGTAACACTGCTCCGAGATGAGGAAAATACAAGAATATTGTACTGTAGATGTCTGTCTCCCAGCTGCATTGAGTGATGAGGCTCTCTCTTCCCTGTATGTTCATAAGAGGTAATTTCTTCTAGAGTCTCTCCATAAAAAACTCCTTACAGGGAGCCCACCATTAATCTTGAGCACAGTAAGTATTAGCCAACATGGTAAAAAGAACATTAAAAAAAATCTTGTCCCTAAGCTGCGGAAGCCTAAATAATGACAGTAATAGCATAATCTCACTCTCACACACAAAGTTGTTAACTGACAAAAATAGAGTTCATGCAAAGCAGAGTACACAATCAGAGCAGGAAAGCACAACTTTCTCCACTAATTCCCAAACAAATAACACCAAATATATTGCTTTTAAGTGCTTCATTTATTTTAAAGAAATACTTCTATAAGAAGTGTTCCAATGACAGACCATGAAGAGCACTTTATAAAAGGAGATTAATTATATCCTGAAAGTTACAAGTGTCATTGAGTAAGAGGACTGCTGCATAAAATACCAATATACCATCCAACCAGCCACCCGTTTGGGCTAGGCCTGATCCTGAATTTCCAGCGGAGAAACAGAATTATTTAGCAATTATTTAGCTGAGCATAAATATTTAGAGACAGTTTCTGCTAACAAATCTTGCCTCAAGGAGCCAGGCCCATAACAATATTCTTGGCACTAGTTTTCCATACATAAATCAGCCCCAACTTCACACCTTTCTTATTTCATTTTTACAATTTTGTAGAATACCCAGCCTGATTTATTTACGTGGTGCTGCATATAGCATTCACTATATGATGGTTGTTATTAGATCTAATTCTAGCTACAATGCCACCATTGAAAGCAGCCATACAGCATTAAAACAAGAGACAGGGGAAATAGAATTCTTAGTAATAGTGGCTAAAAAATAAAACAGAACATTCTTCTAGCTAAGGAAATCACAAACAAACAAACAATCATCCTTCTCCTTGAGTTCTACAACAAATCCCTGCCTTGCATCCCTCCATCCTATATATAGATAGAAACCAGTCACCTGATTGCCATCAGGGACCAGCAAAGTATAGGAGGAACCAAATCTGGTAATTTAGGTGCTCATCAAGCATGTGGAGAAGGAAAGTGGTCGGCTCTGGCTCAAGCAAGTTGAAAGCAGCTGTGTGCAGCAGCTACCCCAGATTTGCCTTTTTGAGAAGAAAGTCCAGTGAAACCAGCTCAACATTTGCACCTTCAGATGAATCGTGCTGCTAGAAAGCTAGCAGCTGAAGAAGTCAGTTAAGCCTGGGTAAAGATTTCCTGCCTCAAGCTGCCCAAAGGAGCATGCTGGAGGTGAGGGTGGAGTGTTGGCCTATGCAATGGGCCTGGAACCAGGTTTTCTTCCCCTGTGGAAAAACAGATTTCTGAATAGCAAGCCCACAGTGCTCCAAAGAAAATCAGGTGTTTGCCTCACTTTGCTTGTTCTGTACCTTTTGGACACAAATTGTGTGTTAGAAGTTCATTACTTGATTTATGAGAGGGGTGTATGAAGCCTGCCAAAGAATGGCCTTTGAGAATGAGTTGCTTAACTGCAAGCAGTGAGCACTGGGCAGGCAGAGAGAACGGCAGTCCCAGACAACACCCTCTGCATATGGGTGAGCTCTTTATTCATGCTCAGAGAACAGCACTACCGTCCTTATCACAAAAGCTAAGAAAGGAATCTTCAGGCCTTCGTAAGGTTACACAGTATATCAGGGAGAGAAAGATGAAAACAGCCCCAAATCCAGTTCCTCTGCATGTGCTTTGTTGAACCAACTCCGTTTTACACTTCTGCAGTTTGAACCTTGCAGTTCCAGGACACTTTAATGCGACGGAAATGTACTCCAACAAAGAGCTTACCAGTTTTCAACTCTAAATGCAGAAAGAAAAGTAGCAATAGCAGCAGCATCACAGCTGAGTTCTCTATAGATGGTAAATAAATTGTGGGAATAACAATCCCCCATTTCACATTAATTGTTCGGAAATCTCTACAACATCAAACATTTTGTTAAAAATTGAGAAAAAACTCAGCGTAGCTCTTTTGTTGTTTTTGTTGTTGTTTTGCTTTAAAATGATTTGTTCTAAATACAGCTTAACATGCAGATAACTGGTTTGAGACT
>VXAV01003061.1:38287-53418 GCA_013399715.1 Alectura lathami | reverse complement strand
AAGACTGGGTCACAGCAGGGGAATCGCATGGTTTCTTTTTTTTTTTTTTTTCTCTTGTGCTTATATTCCTAGTCAGGAAAAACAAGTAACTGCAGGAGGCACTGAAGGGAACTGAAACTTGGGAGAGTAAGACTGGAAGCAACAATACGCAGTGAAAACAATGATGTTGAGAGAAAATGATGGTGACACTTCCCACTGCGGGAAGAATATGCTGTGAAGTCAGATAAAAGAGTTTGCCTGTTTGAAGTCAGAGGTGTTGACTAAACATACTCAAGATGAGCTTGAGATGGAACAGCAGTAAAATACCTGATAAACAGACAATACCAACCACCTGGCACTTTAAAAACCTTTTATAATTACATTTATTTCACACTAATAATAAAATATGTAGAAATGATCTATATTATTTAGGCTTGTGATGTATCTTTTGTGAAAACATGTAGTACCCAAAAAGCTCTGCCATCATTATGTCATTTGAGAAGCAGTTTTTAGCATCGCCACACACTGTTCTCACAGCTCGCATTATTAATGCGATCACCCTCTAACAGCTGCTTCATGAATCACCACAACCTGACTCCCTGGCAGTAAAAGTGGCAATCCTGACCTGTCACCATTCCACTATCAACATCACAAATTTGGATATTGTATGTCTGTCTGTTGTTCTGTGAAGTCTGGCATGGAATACATATATATTTTGTCTGTGATGATAGAGAAAGTTTGAATTCATAAAAAATCCATTATGAGAAGTCAACATGAAGGGGTTTGCCATGAACTGACATTTGATGTTCCTCCTTCACACTTACTTCCTGTAAGTGACCACTAAAGTGAAATACATGTGAGTACAATAGCAAAAGATGGTCTGTGGGCTCGATTCAATAGATCCATTCTGACAAAAAAAAAAAGTGCTCTTTTTTTTACCAGCATGAGCTAAACCTAACACTTGCCAATGATGAAGAAATTTAGCTCTGCTTGATATTTCCAGAATACCATTGATGAACTCTACAGAAGCCTGGATTTCACAAGCCTTTTTTTGCAGGTAAATATTGAGATACTGAGATTGAGACTCCGAGGCAATAGTATATTTTTTCAGTCTGGATCAAGAAAGCATGTGAAGTTTCCTTTCCCATTGAGAGACATTATGAGTTCTGGAAAGCCAAAAAAAATATAAAATAATGCTCACACATTCTGAAGGTGCTTGGAATGAAGATTTTGCTATCTATCCTGAGGATGGAGCATCCTTTATGTCAGCTGATGCTGGTTTATTCCATCCCCAGGCTCAGTCCTCTGTCATTTACGGGATGAAATAGTAGGTCATCCATATCAAGTTCCAAATTTTATTTATTCAGGAGCAGTTAGGTTTTATGATTAAAAGCTCTTAATGGGTGTTGGAATTTTTTGCAGAAGAGAAATGATTGATGAACAGTAAGGAAATGTATTGCTTTATAGGCAATTTATTTATTTATTTATTTATTTTTCTTAAATGGAAAAGGTTCCAAATTATTAATATAATCCCCTACATGTAAAAATGGGGTTCAAAGTCAAGATATACGATACCCAGAGGTGTACAAACCTGAATGCATTGACACCTTTGTCCACTAAAAAACATGAAAGGTATTTTTTACTGTGTGAGTCTCCCAAAGTATCCAGCTCCAAGGAATCATTTTTGGAAGACACACTGTGGTGTTTGTTCAGCAATAGAGAAGGAAGGAAAGGAAGGAAGTGAATGAAGGGAAGGAAAGTAAGTAGGGAGGAGTGGAGGAAGGAATAGAGAAAGGAAGAGAGGGAGGAAGGAAGGGAGGAAGGAAGTAAAGAAGTAAGGAAGGAAAAGAATAAAAATAAAAAAAAAAGAAAAAAAGAAAAAGAAAAAAAAAGAAAAAAGAAAAAAAAGAAGAAAAAAAGAAAAAAGAAAAAGAAAGAGAGAAAGAGAGAAAGAGAGAAAGAAAGAAAGAAAGAAAGAGAGAAAGAAGGAAAGAAAGTTAGAAAGAAAGGAAGAAAGGAAGAAAGGAAGAAAGGAAGAAAGGAAGAAAGAAAGAAAGGAAGGAAGAAAGAAAGAAAGAAAGAAAGAAAAAGGAAGGGAGGAAAAGGAGAACAATGAAATGAAAATGAGAAGATCGTGGGCTTTCCCTGTCTAGTAATACACACTCTCACTTTCTTCCCTCCTCCCCCTAGCCAGCTAAAGCAACTGGCAGATGCAGTATTACTCTGCAGATGGACCAGGAGTGGCACACGTACAGTTATGTTTGCCTGGCACACTCGTATTTCCTGCTTTATATCACATGCCAGCTAACCAGGCAGTAGCCAGATTTCAGAGGACATCCCCAACAGTTGTGCATGGAGAGGAACCAGTCTACTGGCAATACACCTTTAACCCTTCTCCAAAATTTGACTGCACAATTTAGCCAGGGCAATAATTCTCATTTTCCCCCACTCTTTCACTATCACTCTGTGTTTCTTTTCCCTTCCTTGTCATAACAAAAGTGGAGATTATCTTGGACAGAGCAAATAGGCACACGTGATTCTGCAGCACTGACCTGCTCTGAAATTTGCAATGATTTCTTACCGTTCTTCCAAATCTCCCAAGTCTTTTGGGTTAGGTGTGGGTTAGAACAAAACAACTGTAAAGGGAGGAAAAGTGAGTGACACTCCTGTTATTGTTCAAATGACAGTTGTATTTTCTAAGAATACTAACTATCCACAAAAAAAGAACCTATGCCTTCATGGGAAATACACAATTTTTCTCATAAACTAACTCATGGATTGCATTTGTAGGTCTTTTGGCATCTAAAGATGCAATTAATTATTTGGTAGGATCTACAAAACCATCAAAAAGTAGATTGAGACTTAAAGACAAATGTGAATCAGTCAGATTTATAATATCTCCCGTCTCTAGAAACCTAAACATTTCATTAAATCTGGTCTGACATCACTATAAAAGTGCTTGTTTCTCTTGAAATCTTCTCTGGTTCTTCATAATTTCTCATTCATTCCAGGGGAGGAAAGCACTGCTGTGTGAATCTGGGAAAATGATGTCAGAGCGCTGAGCTAGGGTCTTCTGACAAAGGGACTGGAAAGCCAATATGACCAGCTCTCCTTCAGAAGCCCTTAGTGATGGGGAGTCAGTAGACCAGCTCTCAGAGCCTCTCCACATCCCACTGGAAGGAGTAACAAGAAGAAAGTAGGTGGATCCAGTAGAGATGCTCACAGGCATCTCAAAGAAAACTCAGGTACTTTTTATGTGACACATACTTTTTGAACAGATGAGCTCTCTAGAAGGAGAATATTTAAGGGACTATCCTACCAATGCAAACTTCAGCAAGTCTCAAAGAAGGAGAGATTTTGCTCAAAGAAAATAACCACCATGGTTATTAACCACCATGGTTATAGTAGAAAAAAAAGTTTGAACATTGCAATAAAACAAAAGAAGAAAACAACAACAACATTGGGTTCCTTTAAATCCTGACATTTACCACACCATGGGATTTACTTTTACTGCAGTATTTAAAGGATTTCCTACTCTTAGACCTGGGAATATTGCAAATAGCACAGTAAATTTAACTACTATGAGCAGTAAATGTCAAGATTTTAATGGTGCATACTGTATGCCGGTTGGTTATACAGTCACCCATATGTGTTAACATATAAGGCCCAATTCTGCTCAAAGTTATGCCTGTATAAACCAGGAGTAAGTGCATTCAACAGAGTTACTCTCACACGAAAACCTAAGTGAAATCAGGACTTGGTTCTGTTTCTAAAATCTAGTTTGGAAGAAAAACATTAGTCTAAATCCTGATTACTTTCATCAGTTCTTTCCAGGCAAACAAACAAACAAACAACAAAAATAACCCATCCACATTGAAATCAAAGGCCTGGGATGAGTCATTGGTACACAGCTTTTGGCTCCCACTGCAGTGGTGTTAATCACGTGGGCAGACATTGGCCTTCAATGTTTTTGCTTTTATTTGACTTGTAGATCAAAAATCCTTGAAGGCAGAGTTAATGTTCCTTCTGTCAGAGTAAGACTCCACCTCAGATACACCAGCAATTGAGGTATTACACAAAAATGAATGAACTTCTACTGTGCACAGCAACTTTTTTCCCCTCTTTAAAAATCTTTTAGCCAGGTAACACCCCAAACAGCATTCTTGAANGCAGATGTCCAGTCACACTACAGAATACAAACTGGAAAATCATTTTAAAATACCTCAAACTCTTAAAACATGCTCTGGCTTTCTCAGAATTGTATTCTTTATGATGTTAANAATGTTTTTGCTTTTATTTGACTTGTAGATCAAAAATCCTTGAAGGCAGAGTTAATGTTCCTTCTGTCAGAGTAAGACTCCACCTCAGATACACCATCAATTGAGGTATTACACAAAAATGAATGAACTTCTACTGTGCACAGCAACTTTTTTCCCCTCTTTAAAAATCTTTTAGCCAGGTAACACCCCAAACAGCATTCTTGAATCTCCTTAACTCCATCCCACTGATTCTGCCTATGAAGCAGAAGAAAGCCATTGAGGATACTGCAATCATGCATCCAGCCACTGGGTACCACTGGGTGAGGCTGCAGTTGTGCAAAAAATGTGCACTTAAGTCTGCTTAATAGAGCAAAACCATATTGAATGACAGATCTGTAAAGGCAAAGAAACTTCTTCTAAATCAAAAGAGCTTTATCAAAAACATCCTCTGGAGCCAACACCAAACACAAGCCCCTTGCAGTTTACTCTCATAGAGATGCCACACAAAGCCACCTGTCCCTGCCTGCAGCCCTCCTAGGATACCACATACATTCTTCTACCCTGCTGCTTCCCAAGACAGCAGCCAGCAGCATGCACTCCTTCAAGGCTTTCTTGAGACAATTCACTGCAGCAGATGTCCAGTCACACTACAGAATACAAACTGGAAAATCATTTTAAAATACCTCAAACTCTTAAAACATGCTCTGGCTTTCTCAGAATTGTATTCTTTATGATGTTAAAAAAAAAAAAATAGATATTAGATACAATCATGAGATTTGATTCTGAGTAAAGGATTCCAAAGTTTTAGTATTACTAACCACATTCTCTTAGACATACACCAGTTCTATTACCCAACAGAGGTTATTTCAGATCCTTCTATTTTCAGTCTGCCACACACTAAGAACTCATCATTTTATGACATACAGTCACATGGACTAAGATAATGGTAATTATATCTCATACTTTAAAGCAATTACCCTGTGAGGTGAGGAAGGGCTCCTTCTTCCACATTCCACAATAGAGTATTTGCAGCATGGAGTTATTCACCTTCCTGAGATGCATTAGCTATTGGTCAGAGTCGGAAGCAAGATGCTAGATTTAATGGATTAAAGGTCTGATCCATTATCACACATCTTATAATTATCCAGAAGCATAAGTCTTTACAGTAATTAATCAGTGAGAGATTAGTGAATATTCCCAGTGGGAAGATACTAAGTCTGAGAAATAAGTGTAGTTTGGTGATGTCCTTAATTAGATATTGACTCATTATCCAGAACGTTTGTGTTTCGGACACGATGGTCACACGTTAAAAAAAAAAAAAAAATCATACTTGCTTGTAGTCCTTAAAGAATACAGGGTAATTATTCCAGTTGTTTACATTTGAAATCTATAGACTCTGTGCTACAGAGCTCTGTTTTCAGCTTCTCTCTGTAGATATAGGTGTACGCTGGCCACCCTGGATGCAGTTACAAACTGGGGGAGCTGAGTGTGAGCAAGGCAGCAGTTCTGCCACCCTGTGACCCCCAGAAGATAGCCGTTTCAGAAAGAAGGTGTTTCCAACCCTGTTATAAGCTCCAAACCAATCTACCAGCCCATGTATGGCTGTGGAGACTCAGTGTTCAAGTAAGGAAACCGGAAGGACCAGGGAAGAAATGATGAACATGTAAGAACAAGGAAAAATCATTTCCTCAGTTTTAGCTTCTGGATATTAATAGCTTGTGATGCCACATGAAGATACTGGGGGTTTTGTTTGTTTTTGATGCTAGGGGGTTTGCCCTAGTATCCAGTAAGCTGGCCTCTGCGGAGCAATCTGATTCTTGCATTTTAAGCTCAATAGAACTGCAGCCAGCAAAACTGGGAGCCCAGCGAGACCTTACTGGTTACAGAATGGATGTTGGGTCACCTCACTATTAGCCTCCTGGATACTAGCCTGTTGGACTGCTACTCTGGGCTAGATCTGCTTCTGTTTTCCCACACTCCAAGAGTGAGCAGACCGTCATCCCTTCCCATGCAGAAATTCAGGGCTGTCTGTTTTTCACCTCAGCAGATAGTCTCTATGAGATAGCGGTTCTTTTATGTCTGTCCACACAGTAAGCATCTCTTCCATCAAAACAGAGGTGTTCAATTGTTTCTGCCAACATCCCCCTTAATATTACTGCTATTTTGGATCTTATACAAGGCAACCCAAAAGGAAACAGGTTTTCATCAGATTTCACAGCCCCTAAGGAGACAGAGAGCTAGAAGTGCGTCTCGAGCCTCCTCCACTACTTATCTCACTCACAAAGGAACGGGCCAACAGTGTGATGAGGTCTGTTAAAGGCTCCCTCAGCTCTTTAGTCGCCTCCTCTCATTCCTGACATTGTGTCCCCTTCTGTGTGTGGCACCATCACACATTTCCTGTACTCCAAATAACTTCTCACTTCTCCCTCAACTCCCTCCTTTGAGAAGCCTGCCTTCCGTTTTCTCCTCACCAGTCATCTCATCTCTCTCTCCCCCCTGAGCTTTCAGCTTACGGGAACAGGACATATGCCGCATTCTCCAAGTACTCTATAAACATGTTTAATAACAATCTTTTTCAACCCTTGATCTTTCCTGGATGAATCCCACTTAATCCTCACTGAGATTTTTATGAATGGTTTTTCCTTACCCTTCAAGGCAACATCTTTCTGCTAATATTTTTATGTCAGCAACTAAGTGGGAGATAGACTGTAGCTGCTAAAAATAAAGAATAAAAGACAAAAAAACACTAATTACTCAGATCAAAACAAAATCTGGAGAAGTGAGTCATAACTCAAAAGAAAGGGAAGAATGTCATGCTTTTTACTGGGAAGGAAAAATACTATAGAAAATTAAATTCTGCTTCTCACACACTTAGGAGATTATCGTCATCTTTAATTTAACCAGACTAGATCTTACTGCAGATCACATTTCTAAACTGCAAGTAAGAAATGAAGGATGTTACTAAAAAATACAAGAATTGCAAGTCAAGAAAGCCAGACAGCTTGATCTTTACAAATGAAAGGGATGAAATTGCCATAGTACTAAATAAAAAGATTTAATCAAAGTGAAAAACACAAACTACTTCTGACTATGGCAAGCCAATAAGATAGTACAACTGGTAGGAGGGTGTCTGCTTGTAGATTGTACCGGTTATAAACCATCACACACCAAATAACTTGTAAATACATATATCTTGCTTTGGGTTCTTATTTTAAGGAAAAATTCAGAAGCATGTAAGCTATAAATACTTCTGGATCCATCCTTGATGCAACTACACTGCAGTATTCGGAAATAAGTCTTTTATGCATTATTTAGTGTTTCAACTGTGGAAAAATACTTTCATAATATAGTAACTTAGATGTCTGAGATAATGTTCAGGGGTCAAGTTCACAGATGATGTGAAGAGTGATGTAAGATATATATGAGGCTTGCCACGTCTTACTCCTTCTGCAGTTTTTCTTAATACAAATCAACCCTTCCTAATTTACTGACAGTTGAATTAACAACCCTTTAAGATGTCTGCATACACATATGCATTTTTTGCTATTATCAAAGGCCTCATATAGCTTTTTTGTCCAAAGCTGGTAAAAGTACTGGCTGACAAAAATGTTGAGAAATGATTGAAACTTGTTCATAAAAATATCAGTTAAAGCAGTTTATAAATAAAAAAAAAAAAAAAATCACTTACATAGATTAGTTTTTAGAAGTTTATGAAAAATGAGAATTTCTGAGAGGCAGGCAATTCTTTGAGATTAGCCTAACAAGAAAAATAGGCCAAGAACTCATAGATTGCTGGAAAGAATGGTCACCACAGGATAAACTCAATTAAGACAAAGCAGCCATGCCCGTCAAAACTTAGCATGGACTACATACAGTTTGTGGGCTGTTTAAACAGGCCATTACTAGAGAGATGTCTGTTTCACTTGCTGAATCTTTGTCTGCTATGCACTCAGGGCTTTAACTGCCATCATTGCAAATGTTTACTCCTTCTCTAATATATTACCAAATTGCACCAATTTTCATAATAAAACCTTTGCTCCTGATATAAATAGTTTATTCTTTGCAAATAACAAAAAATAGGAAGAATTAAATGTTGTGGGGAGTTTTCTTAGATATTGAATTCACTAGGAATGATTGAGGGCACAATCAATTTTAAAAAAGACTAGATTCTGCAACCCGTCTTATACTTTTTGAAACAAGAGTTTTTGATTTCTTTAGGCAAGCATGCAATCTGTCTTTAAGACTAACATGAGGAGTAATTCCAATGTGGTAGCTTTAACACCAGCTATAAAAGACTATTCTGTTATTGAAAAAGAAGACCTCAGTTTTGATGCCCCATCCCCTAAGTTCTGTTAAAGAAGACAGCTCTATGGTGAAGAACCTCTTATACTGCTTCATAGAACAGCGTTCATTTCTGGTAACAGAATGGTCAAATCAAAGTCAAGCTGATCCAAAGAGATGGGGATAAAGACATGTTTTTCACATGAAAAGGCCTGCTTCAAAGGAAATTACTATTAACTGCGTTTTGAAAGAGGAGAAGGAATGAGAGTGAACATTGGGTGGTCACATATATGGAAGGCAGGGCAGCTGTATGGGATATATTCTCCTATGCATCAGTGATACAACTGAACAGTTGTTTTATTAAACTATATTATGAACTCTCTGATCATAATAGCAGCTGCTATTTGTATCCCAGTAGACTAATATGCTCTATTTTCCCTATTAAGGCACTTTGGGGAGAGTTTTGGAGGGTGGGGGAAAGACTGCAGTGAGAAGATGTGCCAGACTTCCACATTTTAAACAATATGTTACCAAATACTTGAAAATGAAAATTCTCTATTATTTTTTAGGCTTTTTTTTTTTTTCATATTACAAGCAACTCATGCAAGATGGGGTAGCTTCCTGTCTATAAAATGTAATAGATCTGCTCAGTAAAGACTCACTTTTCAAAAAAGTGAGCGGGAAAGGTATACAGAAGTAAGTACACACTCGTGAGTACACTAGAGACTGGAGGTAGTTCCAAAAATGTACAGATTTTTGGGAAAGAACAAACTAGCCTGAAAAAGAAAAAGGAGGTCATAGCTGCCATTTGCACCTGCCAAGTCATATTCACATATCATCATTTGGTAGAGTAATAGCCATGTTGTGTTGCAACACAGTTCTCCCACCCAAATCTCAGTTGTATTAGATCCCTTATGTTTCATTAGCTGTTTGTGTATGCCCATATTTGTACATTTATGTGTCTAGCTGCAGTAGACATGCATTCTGGATAATTATTAGTTTTGAAAGGGTTTTTAATTTTAGAAGATGCAGTAGCACAAATATTGTCAGACTCATATTCCAATTTAAATATTAGAATGATGTTTCATTGTCTTTCAGTATAAAAAAAATTAGAAGAGATTATGATTTTTTTTTAAATGATGCTACTTTGATATGATATTGCAAAAAGAATAAGGCACTTTCCTTTAAACTGATTTTCAAAGCTATATCTGAGATCTATATCTGCTGTTTATGGATCACAACTAACTTTATAGTCATGTATAAACTGTACTTCTGAGTGCTGTAAGAGGTATCCCCTGTCTCACAATAAAAATATTATGGAACATTATATTTCCATATAGTAATGGCACTCTTATTTTACTAGTAGGAAAGGTATTGTACTAATTTAATTGACTAACATAAAAGTCTCACAAGCAAGATCAATATTTTATTTTCTCAACAGTTTTTGTCAATGGAGATTTAATTTCCCATGCAGAGAAGGTGTCTGTATAGCTCATGGATATAAGCCGGGTGTGGCCTCTTCTGTGGAGCCCAGAGGCTTTGACTTCACACCCATGCCCTGTTCTCAAGGGAGTCTCAATGCTAAAACACAAACCCAGATGTCAGTAAATAAGGGGTTTATCTGTGGCGTTATAATAAACTTATCCCTTCACCCAAAATCGCTTAAATTCTCTATGTTTTAGTTTATGCCTGAATTATAGACTTCCGACAGCTGAGATATGTTATTTGGGATGTGAAGATCAGGAAACATCAGCAGAATGGAAAAAAAAATAGGACTTTTAGTCTATTTCACAGGTTTGACATCAGAAGGCAGACACTTCTGTAGAAGGGCAAATATTATCCTGATCTCTGTTGTAAATCTAGAATGTTTTTTGATCTTTTTCTTACACAGAAACACACACACACAAGTTAACCTAAATACAGCATTGTTTAAAGACAATAAAAGTAGAAAGCTGCAAATCTGCAATTATAATTCAGAACCTCAACACAATGGCCAGCTTTGTGAACTTTCCCTGAACCTAACACTAAATGCTGTTTGAGAGAAATTTTCAGCTGATCGGGGTCAACCACTGAATTTTTGTGGAAGCCACTGGCAATTTGGTGGTCAGAGTCAAGTTTCACCTTGAGCTTCTGCATTTGCTCAGACCCAAAACTCACTGAAAATTCAGAGGTTGTATATCAGACCCAGAACTTCACAAACCTCTAATTAGATTATAATCTGCCCAGAGAACAGATTTATTTACTATTCTGTTAATCCTTGCAGACTCCACATCACACAAAGGAAAGAAGAATATCCTTCCCACCTGTACTCTCAGCCTTCTCCAGAGGTAGCACCAGGCAGCATTAGGCACAGGTTTCCCAGGTTATTGTTCTCATAGTCAAAGAGGAAAAACTGAAACTCATTGAAGTGTTTCATAAAAAAAGTCAGAGCTGTAAACACAATCTCATATTACTGCATGAGAGGATAATAAGGAATAAGTAGTAAAGTCTGAAGCGAGCAAAGTCTGCTGCAAGTGAGGTCTGGCGGAGTTAATGGAAAAGCTACAGCCCCTTCAGCCATTTCACAAACTTGGCTCCTGAGGAGAAGACACTCCACCTGGCAAATGATGCTAATAATAAAAATTATTGTAATTACATACATAATTACTTTACACCTATAATTATTAACCAATGCTTATAAAGGCAAAGCCTGAAAAAAATATTGAAATCATGTTGCCATTTGCACCTCAGCAGCATATTTGTTTATCATTATTTTAATTTTAGAATATACTTTGTGACTTTGGAGGTGCAGATGGGAGAGGAGAAACAGAGCAGTAGATGAGGAGCTTTTTTCCTCTTTCTTCTTTGTGTTATGTAAAAGAAGTTGAAGAACTCATAAGCCTGTTTGCAAATATATTTGAAGAGATCATTTGGGAAATCTGGTTCCTAGTGGGGAAACAAAAGAGTGTGATGAGAATGACCACAGTCCCTTACAGTGTTACACAGCCCCAGAGGGCCCCTACAGGCCTCTCTGGCCCTGACCAGGCACACCACGGGCCTCCCCCACACCCCAGGAGAGCTATTTCAGCACAGCTTGGGGTCTTCGTGCCCCTGCTGGGCCATAGACCCTGCTTATCAAAACCCCTCCATGGGCGGTAGCCTGGGCCTGGCCCCTTGGCTTGCCAGCCCTCACAGTGCCCTGACACAGATGCATAGCTTCCATTTTGCACATTGCTGGTGTGTGGCAGGGGAAGGGACATATTCTGGCCAAGCTACCAAGACATTCAGTGACTTGCAATGTGAAAACTACTTTAGTGCAGTTAACTAATATCTCTACTTATAAAATCTGGTTTGCCTTTTTTTATTCTTGTACATCCTGGCACACCACTTGCATTTGTTTAGGCCAGACAGAGACTTCCTTATGCTATTTGTGAGTTCAATATCAATACGGATTCTCAACCCGGCTCTTAGAAGCTCTTTATACCTATGCTCAAACTTGTATTTTGTATCCCTGGATTTGATAAATAGCATATTTGGTGAGGTGGGAAAGGTGTTCATAATTTCCAGCTGAAGTATTGCCTGGTGAAGTGTCAGCTTGGGTTACATAACTCATATATAAACAGACTTTTTGTGGCTGGTAGGAGAATAATTGGTTCACCTAGTCTATTCCCCTACCTAACACAGCTGCATCGGCCTGTTATTTCATTATTCAATAAAGCTTGCAATGACCACCACATTCCTTACAAAATAACATGCTTAACATTAAGAAAAATCTTGCAGATTAACAAGATACAGTTGGTGTTTAAATGCTAAAATCTCCTAAGAAACATACAAACTGTTTACTAGACTATCATGTTATCCTGAGGCTGGCCAAATCTGAGGCTTTGAGGTTATTCCCATGGGAGAAAAGTCAGTGTGGAACTAACCATTGGCCTGAGACTCAGGCATTTAGGACCTGCAAATCTCCGGA
Organism: Alectura lathami; assembly: GCA_013399715.1. Taxonomy (NCBI): domain Eukaryota; kingdom Metazoa; phylum Chordata; class Aves; order Galliformes; family Megapodiidae; genus Alectura; species Alectura lathami. The sequence continues at coordinate 40,950 of VXAV01003061.1, read as the reverse complement.
CATCTGTCAGCCAGATACTTCAGTTGAAGTGGGATGATCTGGGCCTTTTGTGCACTAAGCATGAAATAGCCTCCTTCAGTTTCAGAACTGAGTAGACTAGCCCGTATTAGGAACTACAGTGTAACATACCAGGTGAAAATTCTCACCTTCCCTTATTACACACTTGCCTTTTTTATGCAAGCAAAAAAAAACCTAACGTATGTGAAGTACTACTGTAATAATACATCATTATTATTTCTCAAGGAGTGAAGTCAAGAAGAGAGAGTCAGACCATTGCTTGTACTGTTTCTTCAGGAGAAGCTGGAGTGTGCTAAAAGAAAGTAAGGATTCAAGAAAAGGCAGCAAGTTTCTCCTGTGGGCTTTTCATTGCATAAACCAGTGCAAAACCATCATTACATGTTTACCTCTCCGTGTCAGTACAGGAGGTATCGATGTTACAGCATCTAGAGAGACAACATTGGCACATGTGCTGGGCAGCCATGTGGTGTTATGGCTCAAACTGCAAGTACTTCACCCTTATTTCTGGCAATTATCTTAACCTCTCTGGTTATTGTAGAATGAGAGAAAAAAAATAACCATGTCACTGTGATCCCCAGCATGTGATGAGACATTGGTGACTGTATGTGGTTCTTCTTCTCCGCTTAAGAAACAGGCACCTGTAGAAAGCAAAATATTGAAGGTAATATGCTGCCTTGACAAGCACAGTTGAGAATTACTGCCATAACCAATCACATGCTGACACTGAAAAGCAAAGATATGCTTCAAAAACACAACATTCTGCTATGAATCTCTCTGCTCCAACATGTTCAGATGTTCTAAAATCTCCACGCACTTACGGATCAGGCTGCTCTGTACACTCATTCTCCATTTCTATCTTCACATTTTCCAGTCCTTCTTCTCCACAGTGCAAGGGAAAGTCCCTTCCCATGTGTACATGAGCTAGATTTGGTTCTGCACTTTTCCCCATTCAGTCCTGGATGGTCTTCGATCCATCTTCCATTTCATACTGTCTTTTCAAGCTACCTGTATCACAGCATTAAATCATAATTAAAAAAAAAAAAAAACACGTATTTAATAATAAAGTAATATATATGCTATTCATTTCTTTCTGCTTCTCACCTGGACTTTTATAGGTGTATTTTTTACAGATTTCTTTTTAATTTTTCCAGACTGTAAAATAAAGAGAATATTTAAATCTTCTCTCCTCTCACTGGAGGTGTGAAGGCTGATGAAGGAATGTGTAGAAGTTGTTCTAGAGATAAGCAACATTTAACACACTGCCGATACATGTCTAGAAGAAACAGCAGTAGCAGTAGTAGTACTGATTGCATGAGAAGGAACATACATACATGTAGTGCTGGAAAATCTCTGAAAACCTCTGTGTCTGTTCACTTCAAATGGGGAATACAAGAGAGGAAATAATTTTTACATCACTGAAACATTCCTCTGCTGCCTGACATTGTTCAAGACTTGTACTAGAATATACTGGCAAATCTCTAAGAGACATCCTCTGCCAGGTCTTTGTAAATAGTATTGCTTACGTTACCTGAATTTAAATCATAGTCGGTTTCTTACACCACTATTAAAGAAAGTGTATATAAAAATATCTTCTGTTAACTTGCAGCTTAAAGCTTACTTCTTGCAAACATTTCAGAGAGTAAAATGAAATTGTACAAATGGCCATGGAAAAGAAAATGTAAACATGACATGTCTTTGAGGCCAAGTAAATGTGTTTAAAACCTCAAAGTTTCCTGCATCATTCTTGTATGAAATGGCATGTGTAGTTTGTAATAGCAAATTATCTCTTCTTTCAGGTGTCCAATCAAAAGTTACACCAAGTCCCCCTACCCCAATTTCCCAAATGCATCATAGAGAGCAATATAATAAGACCCCATTGACAAAAATATTTCTTGATTGCAAGGATCGTCGATATCCTGAAAATGAGTTTTCACAACACTAGAGGTGCACTTCAGCTCACTTTGCCAGGTGTTTGCATTGCAGTGATAATTTCCAGTACTGTGCTGGCTGCTGAATATGACTCGAAATTGGAATCACCTCCATATGAGTATTTAGATTGCCTAGAAAAACCTGGGCAAAGAATAGAGCAGACTGCCATCGCAAGGAAAAAGACAGAGCACCCCAAATGCATGCTGCATCACAGCGAGCATGCAGCAGTCATTCTTACAGCTTTGTAACAGCAAAGGTTTCCCCACTGATATGCAGGAAAGTTCAGAGAGAATCCCAGAATCAATCCCCTCTTTACTTCAAATATGTATTTTTAGGGGTTACTGGGGTAAATTCAGGTACATATATTTGCACACATACTACTTCTTTCCCTTCCACTGGGGCATTTCCACAAATGCTCCTCTTAATTGGAATATGTGTCCCTGCGTGTGTTTGATAGTGACTTTCCGTCATCCTAGGCAGCTGGTGAGTCCTAGACTACAATTTAGTGATGGAAGAAGATTTCCTCCGTTCCTCAGCGAAAGCACAGCTTTTAGTGCTGGTGTCTTTCAAAGCCTTTCTTTGCTTTTCCTGTGTACGCAGAAAGCCAGATAGAGAAACAGATAAGAGAGAGGCTTAGCTTACCATGGTACGAAAGACAAGTTTAAGACCCCTCACAAAACTTAGAGCTTAACATAGGTGCACATGGCACCTCCGAT
>VXAV01003061.1:13327-24591 GCA_013399715.1 Alectura lathami | reverse complement strand
AAAAAAAAAGAAAAAAAAAAAAAGAAAAGGCACAGACAAAATAAAAGGAAGCTAGGAAGCTAGGAAGCAAAAGTAGAGCTGACACCATGCAGACTTTTAGGACACATTTCTCTATGTGAAAATGTCGATTCACCTCTTCTTGCAAGAACATATTATTAATGTTTAATGCCTACAGCAAAAGATAAACACTGTCTGAAATGGGGTGAATGAAAGTGTACACAGAGCCACCACGTTGCTCTGTGCTGGCTACTCTTCTCAGAAGCTACAAATGCATTGATTCTTCAGTAAAGAAGGCAACAGGGCGATTTTAAGTCTCCGTTTTATTAGGCAACAAGTCCATTGCCTAATAAAGCCACCTTCATAATCCTTCTCATTCTTTATGACTCTGTGGCTTTACTGTTGCCATCCATTGCTTTTACCATCTGAAAGCAACTAGAGTTTTGCCATTAGTTTCCAGGCAAGAAGGAATGCTGAAAAATGTTATAGCTTCTGAAACTTTTTCTAACACAAAAGCAGGAGGTGTTGTTCTCAAATTAAGATGTTCAGAAAAGAATTCCACCCAAATGCCACTACCATCCAGGAAAAAAATCTCAAAGCAGTGGCAGATAAAGCATTAAATCAGCCATTGAAGAAATGGAAAAAAAAAAAAAAAAAAAAAAAAACACATTAGTTGTGCAAATGCATCATAAGCATCTGCTCAGGAGACTACGTCTGGAGTAACAGGTACAGCATGGAAAAAGATATGACAGTGGAAGGTACAGTCAAGGACAACCAATACAATATGATAGCTCAAGAACTGAAATTATTTGAAGCTTTAGAAAGAGTTGCTCTGTGTTTTTCAGTAATGAAAAAGATGCAAAATAAACACAGAAAAAAAAGTGAAGCAGGATGAAGAACTCCATTACCTAAAAGAAAAGACTGACATGTTGGAAACAAAGCCAGTGAAAAGCAAACCATTGAAACCGGTATATTAAATTCTATTTAAGTGCTTATGGAAGTCAGTGGAGTTTACCATCAACTCACTAGACTTACAGTTTTGTTCCTGGAATGAGATTTCTTCAAAAGACGGAAGAAAAAATGGATAGGGTAAGTGCATTAAATATTACACGTGGCCCAGTCATTACAAACTATAGGTAAGTATTTGGAAAGAAAATTAGAATGTTAGAATAGCATTGCACATAAAATTATTTTTCTGAGGTTGCTCAGAGCCCCATCCAGCCTGGCCTTGTACACTTCCAGTAACGGGGCATCCGCAGCCTCTCTGGGCAACCTGTTCCAGTGCCTCACCACCCTTACGGTAAAGAATTTCTTCCTAATATCTAGCCTAAATCTCCCCTCTTCCAGTTTGTGGCCATTGCCCCTTGTCCTATTGCTACATGCCCTTCTAAAGAGTCCCTTCCCAGCTCTCCTATAGCCCCCCTTCAGGTACCAGAAGGTCACTATCAGGTCTTCTCTTCTCCAGGCTGAACAGCCCCAACTCTCCCAGCCTGCCGTCGTAGGGGAGGTGCATTCATAGGGCAGGTGCTCCCCTAAAAACGAAAAATATTTTGTTTCACTTCAATGGGCCAAACTTAAGTGGTATTTAGCTAGCCATCTGCAATCTTATCACCTAAATGGCTTTGAAAACATGGTGCAATTGGTTCAGGACACTCTCCTGATACATGAGCTGCCTTGACAGCATGCTCCTTAACAATAAAATCAAATGCTGTAATATGTGGACATGCAAGGCTAAACTTTATATTAAGGGAGACCTTTAAGATTTCTGTGGTTAAATTTGGGGATTTTGAGAAGCTGTGCTGCACAGTTCTAGTTAAACATTATTTTCTGATTGATAGATTGTATTTTTGCATACTTTTTTTCTCATTTACATTTTAGAATGGTAATATTTAGCACAATGCACAGGCTTGGAGAGGAAGCAGCCTGCAGGTCTCTGCAGTATCACATCTTTTCACACAAAGTGGCTTTTGACCTCTGCATCTCTGCCCACAACCTCGTGCAACAGCTGGACTGTTTGCTTGCAGCAGTGAGTCTTGTTCCAATTCAGAGGGACTGCACGCACAAGGAAGAGTAAAAGACTGCTGTCTATTATTAATAATGGCAAAAAATCTGATGCCTAGCATTAAAATTATTCTGACATATTAATATCGCATTGTGACAGTGTCACCAAATGGGGGGGCTCTGCATGTTCTGCTCTTCAATTAGTCTGCAATTGTAATGGTCTGGTAATGGAGTCTCCATAGAGTTACAAAGAAATTGCTTTCCCCATCCTCATCTTATATTGTAATGGCATTGGAGAAGGGTCTTCACAGACATGCCTTGCAGTCATCATTCATCATCATGAAACAGGTATTCTGCTAAATAAACTTTCCATGACTTTTTAAGAGCAATATGAACTCATCATTCAAGTGAACTGAAAGTTGGTACGACATGGGAAAACATGAGGAGAAGGAAGTTGAGTAGCTGTTATGCAAATGCAAATATTATTGCTGCTATGAGACCTTTATACTTGTCAGGGTCTAAGTCCACTTAAAGGATTAAAAACTTAATCCTGAAGCCTTTTTGCAGGGAAAGTAACCAAGTGTTTCTCAAATAGTATTTTGTTTCAAATAAAATATTCCACAGCTTATTTTGTGGTTTGGGAANAAAAAAAAAAAAAAAAAAAAAAAAAAAAAAAAAAAAAAAAAAAAAAAAAAAAAAAAGTAAGGTGAAAACCTAAGTGTACTTCCTAGTCACTTAGTTTGTTACTGAGCAGATTCCTTCTTACACACACACTCTTTGCAAGGCCCTGATTGTCAAAGCCTGCAATGGCTCTGACCTTGGACAGGCTTCCACTTTGGATTTCATTTAGAGGAAACAACTTCTTTCTGTGTTTCCATGAGCCGTATTTCAAGGATCTCTTAAGAAGTGTTCCAAGAATTATGTTACTTATCTTCCTTCGATAGCTGTGTTTTATCTGCATCTTGTCCACATATGTGTGCTGTTGAAGGATAAATGAGGGTTATACAGTAAAAGATCAACTGTTTCAGTATTTATCTGATGTGGGCACATTTCAGCACGAAAGTTGCCTTTGTGCAGTCCGGCACATATTCAAAACAGACTAAATTTAGATAATCAACGCAAGCTTTCAATGGAAATAAGAACACATGAGGAAAAAATTCTTTACTTTGAGGGTGACAGAGCACTGGAACAGGCTGCCCAGAGAGGCTGTGAAGTCTCCTTCTCTGGAGATATTCAAAACCCACCTGGTTGCTTTCTTGTGCAACCTACAGTAGGGAACCTGCTTTAGCAGGGGATTGGACTGGATGATCTCCAGAGATCCCTTCCAACCCCTACGATTTTGTGATCTGTCCTTGCGGTTAAGCTATTCTAGCATGTTTCCCTTAGTACTTGGTCTATTCCATCACAAAGACTATCTTTGGGTTTTGGTCTCAATTTATCTTTATTTCTGATATGCCATGTTTTCCAAGGAACAAGATGCTGATTTTTTAATCATTTGAGAGGGGAATCAGATACTGAGACTCAAAGATGTTACTACAAACAGGTCAAAATCTTGTAATGACTCCTGCTTAAATTTGAGAATACAACTTCTGTGAGCCAAGACTGGGTTGTAATGGGAAGAACAGAAATGATACGTAAACCTGGTAGAAATGGTGGGCAAAAGCCAATGTTATTGCTGCTCCATGGCATGCTCCAGGACCATGCTCTAGGGACCATGCCCATGGGAGCATGTGGAAAGAGAATGCTCAGACCTCCAGTGCAGAAGGTTGTAGCCTGGACTGGCTTTTCTCAGGTACTCTGACAGATGAGAAGTNACAATGAGCAGCAACTGCGCAGCCTTTGCGTGGGTTGGATCATGTTGACTCGATAGCAGCATGCACTCATTTCACACATTTAAGTGAATGGTGCAGCATACAAAACCATGGGGAATCGAAGTAGTAACTTTTGACAGTGTTTGCAGAAAAGGTTGTGTTGGAAGCAGAGCAGGCTAGTAGTAACAGGAGAAAGAAAAAAAAAAAAAAGGCAGAATACATTATTCCCACAGGTAATCTGATCACACCCTCTGGAGTGCAGAGAACTTGATGTCACCCCAGGGTTTGGCAGGTTTTTTTGGCATTCGTGGAGACGACAGTCGTAGTCAGCCTCAACTCACATCACCTGCCCATCATGAACAGCCTCAGGCTCCTGCAACATTTGAAATCAATAGCTGCTTTTGTCTTTAGGTCACAAACATTTTCTATATCATTTTATACATCATTTACATATAGAGTCTACAACAGGAGAAAAAAGGTGCCTATTTTCTCAAGACATTGCATAAACAGTTGAACAATCAAGAGGTCTTTCACATGTTAGAGTGTACAGACAAAGCAGATATTTTTTACTGGTAGTGATCATGCTGGGCCTAGAATTTAAGATACAGATTGATTGATCTCTTTAATCTAATATTTGTTCATGGGGAGGCTGTTATCTTTATTGTGGTGACACCTGCTAGTGTCGTTATAGTTAAAGGCTTACTGTATTTCTATCACAAAAGCTGGTTTGGGGTTTAATATATCAGCAGGTTTGCATTACATTGGGCTAAACACTGGCCTAGGAGTTGTCAATCCTAAAGCACACAGGGAATTTTTTATAAAACTAAAAATTGATTCCATTCTTTAATAGAATTACTAAAATACAGAGGGAGGAGAAAGTAGCTGAAGTAGCATGGATTTCAAAGAGCAGCTGACACCAAGTCTCACTCTCTGATCTTTATATTCAGTACAAATTGAAAGCCATGTGCAAAGATGCTGTCACCTTACTTTACAAACTGAAGTGATGTGATACATCTTTTGCTCTACGGAGGTCACTTTGAGCCCTGCTGTTGCCACTGGACAGTCTTCACGCCAGCACAGAACAGCTAGCTACTCCAGGACTGCTCTGCATGAGGGGCTTCTCTGACAGAACAGGATACTGTAAGAAAAAAAAAAAAAAAAAAAAAATGTTCCGGGTGTTCAGAGTTTTGTAAAATCTGAGTCACGGAAACAAATTTTNNNAATGTTCCATTTTGATCACATGGGTGAACTTCCTACTGTGTGGTTCAGCTGACTTTGAATTGCACCACTGGGGTAACATCGTGCTGCTTGGGGCAAGGAGCTGTGTCAGCTGGGGCATTGCTGGGCATAGGCAGGTAGTAGAAACGAGTAGAGCTGGGGCTGCTCTAGCTTCTGTGAGAAATAAAAGCCACAGTTAATTTTGTGTCACAGGAGGATAACTAAGGCACCCTGAGGTTACTGAAGACGATCTTCCAAAGAAGTGCAATAGTTGATTCTAGGCAAATCACAATCATCATGCTGACATGGAAAATGCTACTTCCAGGACAAGATCTAGCTTTCTTAGGTGAGAATTTTTTCCTATGACACTCTCCCCTCAGACACAGTAGCATTACACCACAAGCCCAAGATGCAAGTTGAGCCCACTCTGGTTTTCTCTTTAACTTCACTTCTCCAAGTTCCCCTCCACTCCCATCTCACTTTTCACAGCTCCCCTACGTGTGTTTCCACTGTCTCACTCCATTTCTGCACAGCCCACTATCCTCTGTCTTTTTACAGAGACAAGCAGGTCTCAAATATGATAATATGCCACATGGCAAGAAATTCTCTCTAAAAATGCTGGCACCTACATTCTGAGTACAAATCACATGTGCTTGTCTCACTTCCATGCACAGTGTGGGTGCTGGTGTGCATGTGCCGACACAGATATGGTGGGCTAATATCCAAAACTCACCCTCTCCCTAGGATCTTCATCTATTTTAAACTCAGACATGCCAAATAGGGACTTCAGACTGAGCTTTCCCCTAGACTGGCTATGTCTAAGGATCACTCCCAAACTCCTTTCTGCAGCCCTGGCACCTGAGCTGGTGTTCAGGAGAGCTGTCTGATCCACTGCCAGGGTAATTCAGACACGGGACTGTATTGTCATGCAGGTACTAGCACACCACTTGCTTCAGCATGTGTGTCTGCAGCTGAATACATCCATTTTACATTCAAAATCCACAACACTGGGGAACAGAACACTACCAGCTCTGCAGAAAATGTCGTCCTCCTTCATCATCGCTGAAAGAAAACTCAAGCATTTATCTGTTCTACCTCTAAATGAAAGGGTGTATCTTCCCATGTTTTCTATGTTTTTATATCTGTACATACACACACACACCGGTGCACATGCCTGCATTTTTTATATTCTGATTGACTAGATAGATTTTTACATGCTATTTACCTTGCTCTCTCTTCAAATTCTTCATGTAGCTTCTGCTTCTCCAGGAATTTCACCAATTCATCACTGTGAACATGGTTATTTTTTAATTGCTATCCATACTGTAGTAAATATAAATGACAAAAATCATCAAACATATGTTGCCTAAGTTGTATAAATATGCATATATGTTAAAGATGTGGTAGCAGGCAGGTGCACAGGAAATCTTCATAAAGTTAACAGCTACTGCAGCNCTTTCCCCTAGACTGGCTATGTCTAAGGATCACTCCCAAACTCCTTTCTGCAGCCCTGGCACCTGAGCTGGTGTTCAGGAGAGCTGTCTGATCCACTGCCAGGGTAATTCAGACACGGGACTGTATTGTCATGCAGGTACTAGCACACCACTTGCTTCAGCATGTGTGTCTGCAGCTGAATACATCCATTTTACATTCAAAATCCACAACACTGGGGAACAGAACACTACCAGCTCTGCAGAAAATGTCGTCCTCCTTCATCATCGCTGAAAGAAAACTCAAGCATTTATCTGTTCTACCTCTAAATGAAAGGGTGTATCTTCCCATGTTTTCTATGTTTTTATATCTGTACATACACACACACACCGGTGCACATGNAGCCACCACTGTGTGATTTGAGCAGTGCCACTAATACAGATATAGTCAAGCTGGCAAGCCCCCCCTCCATCTCCTCCCTTTCTTTCACAAAGAAATAGAATGAGTTTATTAAAGTATAGATGCCATTTTCATCTTGCAACGTTAACTGTGTTGTCTGTATCCCAAAGGTACCGAGCCAGTCAACGCAAACAGCTGTGCCACCTACTTGCAACAGTTGTACACCCACCACAAAGCACGGGTAGGAGGAGCAGGTTAAAGCAAACCATAAAGCTGCTAGTGTACCTCACTTTGCAGTTTACCCACTAGCTCGAGGGAAATTTCATCCCTTTGGAGAATATGCATTGTATGTAGAGCTCGTAGCACAGAGTATTCTTTTTCTCTCATCTCCTATAAACCACCTACTGCATTTTTATGTTCTACAATCACATACACCAAAACAGTGTTTAGCAAATTAACATCAAGCTAAATAAAAGGCATATCAACCAACTTAGCAGGCATCTTTTAGATGCTTTTGTACTAAGGATGCTGGGTGATCCGTAGGCTAAGATAGCTGTGTTTCCCTCATATTCTCATTATTTGCTTTTAGTATAATTGGATGAGTTTAACAGGAAAATTAATTCATTTTCACAGGTTTTATCAGTAGCCTTGATTACTGCAACGTGAAGGCAAGCTGATGGAGGAAAGCACTGATTCAGCACATCTAGGGCAGCCTACACAGATGGGAAACAACAAACAGAACAGCCCTTCCACTCCATTCCTTCATGAGGTGAATCCCCAGCTGTGGAAAGTCTCTGTGCACAACCACAGACAAGAACAGTGCATGTTTGTACATGCACATGTGTGTGTTCAGGAGGGGAGAACACAGGTGCTAGCTTGTGTGTAAGTGCAGTGGATTTTCAACTTCTGCTGCAGATAAATAAGGTTTGTTTTCTTTCTCTGAGAGTCAATGAAAACCATCCCTTCTCTGTCTCAGGACTGAAGGTTTGCCCACTCTAGGCCAGGTATGACGTGTCTCAGCAAAACATTTGTCTCTGATATGAGACATGATAGGATGTAAGAAAATAAGAAAAGGAGCACATGTACTTGCATGCATCAATGCACACTTGCAGTTGTCCAGTACTTCTTGGTCTTGCCACAGCAAGCGTCTCTCAAAGCAAAACAGCAAACCAAGACTTCCCTAACACCATTAACATCCCTGGCACAAACAAAACACCTGCAGTTTTACAATGTAATAGAATCACAGAATCATTAAGTTTGGAAAAGACCTCTAAGATCATCTAGTTCAACCATCAAACCATCACCACTATGCCCAGTAAAACATGTCCCTAAGTGCCACATCTACATGTTTCTCAAACACAGCCAGGGATGGTGACTCCACCATCTCCATTGGCAGGCTCTTCCAATGCCTGACCACTCTTTCTGAAAAGAAACTTTTCCTAACGTTTATTTAAGGACAGTATCAACAGATCAGTAAGTGTCTAGACCTTGTAATCCTGATCTTCTGATAGAATAGCAGGAACACAATCGGTACTAAGTGTTCGTTTAGGAAAAAAATACTTTTAACTACAGCGTGATCTGTTGTGAGTTTCTTCCTGCCTCTTCAATATAATTAACTAAAGCTTTATCTTACCATTATCCTTGTATGCATTAGGGATTCAGTCTAGGAACTTCTTCCTCACAGGACTCTAATATACTCTTATCTTTTCATATTAATTGGGTTATCTCATACTGTCACAGAGGCAGTAACTGAAATAGAGATGCAGACAGAGAAAACTGCAAGCGCTCTTGAATGTTACTTGAACTCCAACGACTTTGTTGTTGGGACTTCCCCAGGACCGGGGAACTGTTTTGTCACCCAGTGCATCCTTTTCAGAGATCTAGTTCCCCTGTCCCTAACATGTGGGTAGTGAAATCCCACTGATCAAGACAGCTCCATTTTCCCATTCAAATCACATTACCATTACTTGAAAACTAGTTGTTTCACTTTTTCTCAAGAGCACACATGACCCCCCCTGATCTTCTGGGAAGTCATTTGCAGTAAACCTCACTGGCACGTAACAATGCACAAACATTGCCACATCAGCAGCTTCTGCTGAAGTTACAAGAGAGATTAAAAACTCACATAGCACATAATAAGAAACTAACATGTTTTATTNATAAGAAACTAACATGTTTTATTTCTGTCTTGTCTGCATCATGCTATGTACTGCTGTCAGTATATGTTTTCATTAAGCTAAACTGGATTCTGATTTCTCACTATCGAGGAAATTATCGTTGCTAAATTTTGCCCTCCACATACCACAAAAATGACTGTTCAGTACAACAATTATAGTCATGCAGATGACAATAATATTTGAAGCCATAGTATACAATAGTATATAATGTAAGAAGGAAAAATGAGAGTTGAAAGGTTCAAGACTGTGGAGATACACATTCTCAGCAAGGTCCAAAAGAACAGTGTTATCAACTAGTGCAACAGACTTGACCAAATGGTCATCTGTAATTTACAGACACCTGCTGTGCTTAATGTTTTAAGATGTTCTGAGGTGGGCTCTTAAAGGCATCAGTCTTCCTAGACTTTATGTAATCACTACAGTTCTACTTAGTGATCATACAAAGGCTTTTTAAAATTGACAGAAGACAGGAAATTCAAGATGACCTCAGGATCTGAGCGTTATAAATTTATAAACAACCAGGGGAACAAAAATCTAGCCCAGACATGTGCAGAAGTGAACATACTAAATACGAGCTGNTCTCTGTCTTGAAGCCACGTGAGACTCCCAAGTGGCTAATCTGACAGGGCTATAATGAGCAGACTCAACTGCTCACCACATGGCTTCTCAAGGACTATCTGTACAATAGCATTTAAGGATGGTGGTGGAGGTTTGTGAGCAGATCACAGAAGGTTAAAGCACATATAGCAACTCCGAAGAGTGGCTGCCAGAGATTTTTCTCAGTTCTCAGTACTGCAGACCCCAGAAAGGGTCTTGCAGACTGTAAAGGTAGTGGGTCCCTGAAGACAGAAACAAACTTGGAGTTAATCGCACTCAGCCTAACTCTGCATATCTCTCTAGTCACTGCAGTAACGGACTGAGGAAACAAATGAAGGCATATAAAGTCAGATCCATCTTGTTAAGTGCAAGACCCCTGTCCCCCTTCTGTCCTCATGGGAGATATAGCTGAGTTTATTCAATGAAGTTAGGATTGTTTATATATCCATTCTTTCAAAGTTAGAATAAGAGTATAAATTAGTTCTAAAAAGTGATTCTTGTTCAATGTAAGTCTAAATATCTTCAGCACAACTATCTAAACACAGGCAAAATGAAACCTTGATGTCCAGCAAATTATGCTGAAGATCAGTAGAAATTTATTACTCCCAAGATATCTCAAGATAGTCCTACCTCATACTTGAGCAACGGGACAAAAGTTCCTTTCACCATACCAAACTTCATAACGACAGCTCCAAAACTCAGTGTTGTTTCACATCTCATCCCACATGCCAGAAGCCACAGTAGATCCTAGTCCATCTGCTAGCTCACCTTGCTTTTGTAAATGGATGAAACCGTTTAATACAAACCAACAAAGTAAGGCAGTATACCAGGATAGTCCCATTTAAACTGGTAGATTGTTGTATCTCACATGAGTCAAAGAGCTGGTTTATATGAGGATCTGTAATAAGAGGGGTAGTGTCAGCTAGGAATACTCCATAAATTAGATCAGAGTGGAGGGCTCATAAAATAATATTTGTTTTAAAACTGAGGAACTCATGTGAGCTCTGCCCAGTCCAGAACCTTGGACAAGGGCCATTTCACTTTCAGATGCAGTTAGAGAGGCATTTTTTTTTGTCCTGACACAGATAGACTAAACTATTGACCCATATCTTCTTATACCAGCAAGTAAAGTTTCCTCTGCAGGAGAAGAATCTGCAGGGGATCACTGGGAACCCCCTCCTGACCTTGACATTTCTCTTTCAGGATGTTTCCCTGTGTTCTCCCTGTGTAACTCTGTATTTCTCCTTATTAAGAACACAACTTGACTCCAAAACAATACACATAAATTAGAAGTTCAATTAGCAAGATCAAGTAGTCTCAATTAATTCATTTGGATATGATCTAGAAACAAACAAACAAAAAGCCATTGCTGTGAAGATAAAGACAGGCTTATTTTCCTACATGGGTATCCTTGAAAGAAATATGAAAGGGACTTAGGCAAATGGACAAGCTCCAAATAATAAAGTACCAGTTTAAGAAAAATGCACAGGCCAAGACTACAGCAAATTATACACTCCTGTACCCAAGCAGCATTACCCCTCTTGAATTAGAAACATGCATGCTTAGCTCCAAGGATCACCGCAGTTCTCTTAGCCTATAATGTTTTCTTAGCAAGATAAATGTATTTTTTCAC
>VXAV01003061.1:0-13261 GCA_013399715.1 Alectura lathami | reverse complement strand
AAACTTTCATTAAAAAAAAAAAAAAAGAAAAATGACTGTGACTGACAGTGAGCATAGCTGCTGCTGAAAAGGGAGAAGTTTAAGAAAATGACCAGTTCTCTGAGAAAAAATTAGGCCAGTTGAAGCATAGACACCGTGATATGCTCAGCCTGTAATCCCTAGAAACAAACATTTCAGGGCCATGCTAGGTGGAGAACATTAGTATGTAAACCATATCAAGGCCTGAACAGGGACCCTCCCCACAATATTTCTGTTCAAGCAGGGAGAGGAAAAGGCATGGCTGTATCCCTGTTCTCACTCATTAATCTGTCTGCCCAATTCATTCCTGCCAAGGAAATAAGTTTAAGCCTGAGGGCCAAATTCTGGTTTTGCTTACAGCTCACTTTTATCTAGATTTGGTCAATATTTTGCTGCTGTGACCAAAGCAGATCATAACACTCTTATTTTCTGCTATTTTGTGATGCCAGGATTTTTTGTCTTCACAGTAGTTGGACTCAGTCTTTGTTTTTTGTTAAAGTCTGAGATTTATCCACAGGAAAGAACTGCTGGAAAACCCCTTACAGGCCAGGGCTTCTCCATAGCCTTAGAAGCCCTCTGGAGAGTGGCTAGTCTCTCAGAAAAGGAATATAACCAGATGACTCCAAGTGCCACTTGATCAATAATGAGATATTCAGAAGGAGTCTTAATTTTATCTTACCACAGAGATGAGACTATCATCTTCCCTGACAACCAAAAACTCAGCAGAGACCTCTTAAAGGGAATCATCTCCATTAAGTTGTTGCCTGCTTGCTAGCAGTAGCAGTAATGGTACTCACCAGTTTTCAGTTGGAAGTGATCGGATGAGAATACAGCAGGTAAATTAATGCTTTGCAGGGACGCTGCACACACACCTGTGGCATTATGTCATGGTGACACTCATCCACAGAGTCCACAGGGACTTGCACTCACTTCTAAGACCATGGTTAAGGTGCTAGGATACCCCAGAAGGTAAAGCAGATCTGTCCTGCAATAATGTGTGTGTGTGTGTGTGTGTGCACGTGAGTACGCAGCATCTCGACAAATCATGCATGCTAATGCCAGAGTAACATCTTATAAATGGAAAATTTAAATTAAAATGTAATGTTCTAAAAGATCATTTGTGGTTCACAACAGTGCAAAAACTTATTCTGACTTTTTAAAATTCACACTATGATGGCATTTTTATTACTCATGAATAAGTTTTTAGCGAAAAGTAAATATTTAAAATGGCAGATAGGTGACCTAAATGCATAAACCTTCTTTTTAAAAATCTTCTTTTTCTGGATACTGACACAGCCTATCATTAGTAAATTTCAATATTTACTCAATACTAAATAATATAAACAACTTACTTATAATTTCTTTAGACACTTAGTTCATTTCCAATTACATAGTTTATAGATGAAGGAAACAATATTTTTCACAAGCAGGTACGACTTAGGGAGGAAAAAAAAAAAAAAGAAAAAAAGAAAGAAAAACTTATCTCCAAAGCTTCAAACTTTTGCTTGCCAGTGCTGAGTTTGGTAATTGGTCTTACAAAGGTAGAAGAAAAAGAAAAAAAATAGAAATTCTAGTTAAAAGAATAATCTTTGATGTAATGCAACAAGGATCAGACCAGTAGTTAAAGACAAGGAGATTTAGGGATAAAATAGAGGGAATGGTCTGACTTGCTAATAAAAGAGGAGAGCCTGAGGTGACAACGACATAAAAAAAACCAATCACCTCACACTGAAACCGGAGTAATAGCTGAAGAGATTTTATGAACTAAGAAGATGACAATTCAAGTGTCTTCTCTGTGATGTAACTGAACACTGTTTAGTCCTTTCTTAACAACCCTTCAATAAAGATTCGTTTCATTTAAATCTAAATAACACCTCAGCCACCTCCTACAGGAGAGGACTTTCAAATTTCCCTCTGCAAATACATTTCCATAACCTCAGGGTGTCAAAAGAAATACCCATAAGTTTTATTTTAACTTCTACAATGAGGAAGTACTTAAACAAGATCATATTATGGAACTGAGGTTACAAAACGTGTCACTTGTTCTGAAAAAAAGTAATTCCAGAGTGTATGCTGTCATAAACATTTGTACCTTGCATTAGGTCTCATTTTATATTGTATCTATATTTGGGGTATAGCAGCTTTTCATGTAACCTAAGTAAACTTTGATAATAACATAATTATTAACATAAACACAAATAGTAATGTTGATACAGATTCTATCATCCTGACTGTATGAAAGCTGAGTGGTATGATCTGAAATTTACACTTACTAGCCAGCATCTTTCACTCTACTAGACCCTGTGAGTTCTTAGCCCAGCTGCACATCTCTACTTTTTAGACCATGGTTTTATGACCAGTATGTCCAGAGCAGATACGTTAAATCTCTTCCCTAGCTGAAAGGAGAAGTCCTTTGTTCTCCCCAAAGCCCATTTTGTATTCAAATTTTTCCAGGTTTACCAACCTCTAAGCATGCATTTGGCATCAACTATACAGGTATTAGCCAAACTTTTCAGAAGATTTTTAGTTACATAGCTGCATTGCATGAGTCAATAATTATGAAAGGTCTTCAAGCAAAATTCACAGCCGGTCTGAAACGAGTTTTGGTTTAGTAGCTTGAAAGTTATGTCAGGCAAAACCAGGGCACAACAATATTGTCAGAGCAAATACAATTCAGAGTGGATCAAGACGTTTGCCAAAGACTTTAGAAACATTTGGAGACTGTGGAGATGCAATCTCACTCACATTCTACCATGATGTCAATATAAAGGTTCTTGCCTGAATTCAGCACCGCCTTGATGAACAGCATGTGGCTTCACTGCATTATGAGACTTGAAACCTGTTGGTCTCAATTTAAATTGAGATGGTAGCTAAGTACATCTACTTTCAACATCAACCAATCAAAAAAAAAAAGATGTGATTTTCCATAGAAACATCTCTACCAATAGTTTATATATGCTGAAGTAGCCAATTACATCCTGGCACACTCAAAAATACATAGCAACAGCAATGACAGCATGGCAACAGCAGCTGCCGCACAACGGAAAAAAATTAGAAAATTACTCTTTAGAAAAAAAAATATATTCTGTTAATTCATTTTGTTAACATTTTCTTTCATGGAATAGTTTTAAAAAACATTGTATGTGTAGCTAACAGTTCTTGTGTGCCTCATGGGTGAATTAAGATTATTTTAAAAAATTTTCTTGTAGACAGAATCCCACCCTAAGTGTAATTCTGCACATGGCAAACCATTCAGAAAGCATGGGAATTTCATTTTTCTTCCTTCCAATTGGTACCATACTAGTGTGTATATGTTGACTATACTTTTTGTAGCTGGCATGTTGACTTCACTGTGGCAGGACAGCCTTTCTAATCAGTGGGACATTACCTGACAACCCATGAATGGCCCAGACACGGTAGAAAGGCTAATTTTTCCCTCAGGCTAACCCATCATATGTTCTCCTCACACAGTATGATGTTTACCATATGATCAGATGTATTTACATGAGTATGCACTTAAAAATACATAAACAGAGTGAGGGGGTTTTAAAAAGCTATACGGGAAATACCATTTTTTTTTTTTAATGTTAATGTCCAGCTCCTTCCTATACAGGCATATGTTTTGCTTCCACTCTCCCCTTCCCAGGGGAATGACCCACTTTTATTATGAGACAGCACCCACAAGAGTGGTTACTCTGTGCTTGATTTATACTGTGCCAGTGATGGTATAGCAGTGAACAAGTAAAGGCCTGGTTTTTGATGCTTTCTTGGAGTGGTGAGAATGTATGCATCCTCATTGGAACAGCCATCTGCATGTTAACTAGAGCCACAGGACATGGCAGCACAGAACTTGCACTTTTACTGGCAGGTGATATGAAGGCAAAAACAAACAAACAAATGTACAAAACCTGTTCAAGAAAAATAGTAATTATGTTCACAGTGGCTGTCATGTGTCCAAATAGTATTTCCTGGTATTTCCTGTGTTTTGTCTGCTAGTAGATTTGTACCCTATTGCCCTGGGAGATGAAGAAACAGCTTCGTGCCTCTATAGTTAAGAATTAGGCCATTTCCTTAGTCTAAAACCTGCTATTCTGTATCTATTAGCATCTGCAAAGTTAACCTACTCTCTGATAAGGCACAAATAGATTTAGACATACCAATAGTGGCTACATTTGAGTTGACCAGATGTAGTTATGTAAACAGTATGTAAGTACAGATTCTAGAAATGACAGGTAAAGAATTTCTGGTTTACTTTGTGTCTTCTAGTATTTAGGGCTCAGTTTTAAAGCTTAATGGTTGTTTGACAGTTGTTTTGTTTTGTTTCATTTCTCTGCAAGCTTATATCCAGGAGAAACACATCAAAGTCAGAAGATCCTATGGCCACTTCACATGATGCATCTATGAGTGTGAAGTTGGACAGCTCTTCACTGAGGTTGGGTAGTATGTCCTTCACCCCATATATCCAGAGATTGTCAGTGTCCTCAGTGCAGCCACCCCTGCACCTAAGTTTGGGTCCCACCAGGTCAATGTTATAGGCATGCTTGTGCCCAGGGCCACATCTTGGTTATCCCACCTTCAGCTGGAGTGCTCCAAGGCACCTGTCAGGCTTCCAGGCCCCAGTTTGCAAGACATTGCTCCATCTGAACCTGATGCAGACTGCCCAGCATATCTGCCTGAAGATGAGAGAAGATCAATGTTTGAAAGGAAGAGATATTTTCTTGCACTTACATTAAAGGTACATCAAAGTCTTTTTTCAAATTCTCTCTTCTATTTTCTAGATCTTCTTGTCCCATAAAGTGGAGTCCAGATGAGATGAAGGTTAATCTGTCCAGGACTGCCTTTCCACTGCCCCCTTGTCTCGGCTCAATAGGTGGCTTAGAGAGTTTGAATGCTATTTTTGAACATACTCACATAAGAAGCTGCTCTCTAAAATGGCCTTTGAGCATGACTGAGGGAAGACAGTATTCTCTGAAGTGCTGCTTATTGTCCTGCTTTTACACATGTTATTTATATGCTTCATCTTCCACTTGTCCTGCTCTTATCCCATTGACCAGGTTCGTAGCGGTCAGAGCTATGATAAAAATCATTATTATCGGTTAGAGTTGCTCTACTTCATTTTAGATAACGCTTCTCTTGGCTGCGAATGGAAGGGTATGTACTGCTGCTAGTAGCTCTTGTCATTTCTCAAACTGTCAGTGAACAGATATTATTGTCCTTCCACTTCTCTTTCTATTGTGAAAACTGTTATTTATCCTACTTTTCATAAAGCTTGCAGTTTTGTAAATTAGCTTCCATTGTAATACTCTTTCATTTAAATCTGGAAATCCTCTTCACCTTCTTCCTCTTGTTGCATGCAGAGAAAATCAGTCATCCAATGGTAATGTGGCTGAGATCTGAACGTATATAATTTAGAAGACAAAATAAAGATCTTGCTATCTCCCTGATAGGATTCCAGACTGGCATATTTTCAATTTCGTCATAACAGGTAATTTCTCATCAACTTTCTTTTGTAGTTCTTGGCTCAAATCTTCAAACATTAGACTGTAGCTTTCCATTCAGTATGGTAACTGTGAACTAATGTAGCCCTGCCATTCCGGGAGCAGTGCTGAGTAATAAACTTTCTGCCAAAATACATTATTCCTTCCCCAATTTTTTTTCAGTTTTGGGGAAAAAGACTAGTGTAACTGCAGAATTTCATGGAAAGTATGTAAGAATAAGGTTATATTTTCTGTAAATTTCCACACCTTCTTACATGCTGTGTCCTACAAGTCAATGTCTCACAGGTCAGAGCATCCCACTTGATCACTAAGTGAAGTTCACTGGATACTGCATAGCAAATAAGAGAATGTGAACTCCACAGACTAAATCCATCACTGTGCTTCTTTGTAAGCATTGATACATGGAAGTATTAACCCTGTTGAGACATGAAACTTAGGATTTTATTTCTTCTACTCAGAGTTGGTCCTGTCATGTCACTTGGAGCCTTACCTATATATGGGAGAGGCACGAACACCCTCTAGCACAGGACCACAATAAAAACACAGAGTGAAACAAATGAAACAACTCATTTATTGATTACCCCACTGACTTACTAACAAAGGTGTTGTAATGGAAAGAGTTACAGCAGTTGATTTACTGCTGCTGCATGGTAGTCACCTCCAAACTCTACCCCACAGTATCACAAGAAGTGATAGCAACACGATATCTAGTGGATGATGCTCTCTGTTCTAGAAATCTTATTAATCTCGTGATCCACAAGAGATGTGGAGGTGTAAAAGCTGTTCTATTCCACTTGAAACTGAGTTTCAGAGAACCGGTAAGAGCCACGTTAGGCTGGCAGAGGAGTAGAGGATATTATGTACAGTTGTGGCCTCCGACAGCATCTAAACCATTCAGTTGGTATCATTTTATGCAGTTAAGACTATGACAGTCCTCCGCTATGGCAGTTGTAACTTCAGTCATACTATCTCTTAAATTTTTCTAAGACTGCCATATCAAGGTGACCCATCTTACACTTCCCTTCAAGCCCTCCTAAGGCTTTGTTCCTCCTCTGATGCTTTCTTACATAAAACAGCCACTGTGCAGCAATGTGAGCATAGATGCTTTTGTCCTTTCTTCCTTGTGCTGTATTCCATTGTGCAGTTGCATGTGCAATGCAGCACCAAGGTTGCTTCTTCAAGCAGCTCTTTCTCTGCACCTCCTTACCCTCTGAAGTGACACTTGTCTTAATCTACTCTTTAGAGTGTTGCCCGTCTGCAGGAACTGACACACTTTTCCACTCTGTCATTGAGAGAACATTTTTGAGTACCAGTGAGGGCACCCACTTCATAAAAATGGTCATGATACTAAAATTACCAAGGGCCAACTGTCTCTTCCTTCTCTTCATTCACATAACAATCCTCTAACATGCAAGATCCTAGTACTGTTTAACAAATCAGAAATGGCAAACAATTGTGAACAATGGTGAACTCAGGTAGATAATGATAGGACAAGGGGGAATGGGCTAAAACTGAAAGAGGGGAGGATTAAGTTAGATGTTAGGAAGAAATTCTTTACTGAGAGAGTGGTGAGGCGCTGGCACAGGCTGCCCAGAGAAGTTGTGGCTGCCCCATCCCTGGCTGTGTTCAAGGCTTGGGCAGTTTGATTTAGTGAGCTAGTGGCTGGCAGCCCTGTCCAAGGCGGGGGGGTTGGAACTAGGTGATCTTTGAGGTCCCTTCCAACCAAAGCCCTTCTATGATTCTATGGTGCCGCATCTGAGCAGAAGAGAGCGAAACGAGAAAGCAGTACAAAATCAAAGGGAAAATAAGAGTACTACAAGCAGTCTAAAGAGTGACCCTGGGGCAAAGGAAAATAAAGGATGCAATAGGAGCAATTGAAGTGACACAGGGCATTCTCCTATAGGATATAACACAAAAAATCCATTTGCTTTAATTGAAACTATTCTGAAAAAGCAGATAGCACCTGTGTGCCAGATACATAAAGATGTATGTAATCTGCTCATGATCTATTTGCAGACTGTGCTAACTGTCATTTGCTTGATGTGCACTGGCTTAGTGGGGGGAGAAATAAAAAAAAAAAAGAGTAACTAACTAACCACATAACTGCAGCATAAACACACAAAGCTTTCTTTAATTGTCTCAGTTCTTATTTTTCTTTCCTTCACTGAATGGCAGCTTTGACCCCACAGAATCATTTTTTAGATCAGGCTTCAAATACTGAATGTTTAATGCATACTTTTTTAAACCAACAGACTGAATTATCCATCTGGTTGCCTAATATATTTTCATGGTAGCTTTAGGTCCCAGCAAATTGGGTATTTCAGTACCTGAACATCTCCAGTATACCAGGACATAATGACAATGAACACATACATTGGTGAAAAAAGGGATTTTTTTGTGTTTCTATATAAGCACAGTAATACATTCTGACACCGTAAGAGCAGTATTTTCTGTCAATCAGCTTGAATTCTCTGTAAGCCTCAGACATATAAGTCACATTGAGAGGGTTATGCATTTCACAAGTGGATTTATATATAAATACTTTCTCTGGCTCCAGTTCAACACAACAAAAGAAGTCAAACATTAGTCTGTATTTGTATTTCTTCACTGAAATGTTTTGACATAAACTGCACACAATCCTAGCTGAAAAGTGCCATACAGTTTGGAACAAACGGCTATGAACACCTCTATTGTTCACAAAATGCCAAAGTTTTTGTTTCTTAGAAACTCAGAGGCCTCATTTCCAAAGCTGCATCGATGGTGTGTTTTCTAAAGAGCACACAGCCGGTTTACAGCCTTCTTGCTTTCCTAGGCACTACTTTCCACCTTTCTAATTAGATTCAGAAACATACAAAGCTACTAACACCAATGAGTTCTATAAAAATTACATCTGACCTTTGCAAAAACAATGAAATACCTATGACAGAATAGCGACTATTTTCTCCCCAATTGTGAGGCAAATACCCATTTTCACATGGCATTAAACAAATTGCTGTCACTTTGTAAAACATTTCTTTACAATGCGTGGCAATTTCTTGAGTCAGACTGATCTCTCAGTTACAGTGCTTAATTCTAAAATAACTCTGTGAAAGTCAGATGAGTTGTTCTGGATTTACCCTAGAACTTGTTTGTTCCCCTTGTGTACTATGGCAGTGGTCACAGCAGTCACAGGAACTCTGCAAGTTTTGGGTGCATATCTGCAAAGAGGTAACATAAATGCTGGGCTGACCACACTGTGATAGCCAACTTCATTATATCCAGAACAACCTGCAGGCTTTCCTGCAATGTATCAGCTAGCAGAGTCCCAAGGGGCTCCTAAACTTCTTGAATATCACTAAAGCAGAGTGGTCATTTGGCAATGTTGTTTTACTCTGCAGATGCTCTACTCTTCAGTGCACATACATCCATCGCTCACCTATCTACTCAAGCCCCTCTTTATCCTCCTTGTAGCCTGTATAACTACCACAGAAAGGCAAAAAACCAAAAAAAAAAAAAAAAAAAAAAAAAAGACTGAAGCATCAAATCATCAAATGCACAGACTCAACTTATGGAAAGATATGGAGCATAGTCCTGAGGCAGACTGTCTGTAAAGCATGTTCCATTTCACAGCGTTCATTTATTAAATTATACTGAGAAGCACAGTGCACAGTGTATTCATTGAAGTAAACTTGCTTTAAGTGGTCCCTATGAAAATGTGTTGGTTTCATTAGACATCTAATACTGTGTTTAGTTCAGTGGCTTTAATTTTGCAAAGGGAAAAAAAGAAAATATTCAAGCAAGATGTTTGTGTGCCCAAACCAAAATATGCTGGTTTTGGAAAACAAAGCATTGGTTTAAATGAAAAGCTACTTGTATTAGTGAAAATATTATGCTTTGAAAGGAAATCTATTCATTTCCATAAAAATTTAGTGACTTGAGTATGCATGGATTGGTTCCACTACAGATGTATTGGATTCAATGACACTGCATTAGTTTCAAAGCATATTTATCCATGCAGTAAAAATGTATAGGTTAAGAGAATTAAAGAGCTGTGATGATGGTTGCCCTGAAGACTCTGACCTGAAACACAATTCCTACTAAAATTGATTAAATTGGACTTAACAATGATACATTCACAAATCCTAAATAAAGCCTAGAGTACTTCATTGCTTTGGACTCTCACAAAAAAAGAGAGTCCTTTTGTGTCTTTGGTGTAAACTGGTTTTTCCATGTTTCTAGAGGCTGAATCCCATCCACTTCATCCCAGAATGTAACTACAGGCAATTGAGGTTCATTCTCTCTAAGCAAAGTACTGTGTTCCTCCCATCTTTAATGGGGACAATGCAGCTTGTCCAGTAGGCCAGCAGCCAGGAGTACAGTCTTGACTTCCAGTTTTCAGACTCTAAGAGGAGACTAAGGGTGCACAAGGGTCTGGGGGAGTAGGAACAGTCCTGCTGACCATTGGTTTGAGGACGATAATCCTTAGATTAAATTCCAGCAGTATCTCTATGCCTGTATTTCTTTCTGGCTGGCTCCGGGTATCTCCATAGGCACTCAGGCTCACCAAATCACTCCTCAATGATCACCTACCTTCCTCCAGTGAACAGATACAGAAACAGAGGTGGAGTTCTGGCTGCCTGAATAAGTCCTTGACATCAGAAAAAGCAGCATGCTTTGCTCAGGTCTGTACTTATTTTTTTTTTTTTTTTGATAAAAAGTTGTGTGCTGTACTAAAATTCTTGCAGACTCTTGCTGAAGTATAAAAATGTAGGTATGAACTACCTTCATGAAGCACATTATTTTCATGTAAATCATAGTGTTTAATAAATGCACAATTAATTGAGAGGTGTTTCAGCTTCATCTACTGTAGCACAATAGGACTCTGGCTACACTGCTGTTATAAGTAATATTCTGTAGACACAACATTTGGAACCACTCAGGCTTCTGTGCCTGCTTCTGTTGTACAAAGGCATCCTGAGTGATTCTGAAATGCCAGGTATTTGTTTTAATTTGTCTATAAAAATGTATCAGTTACTTTATTATTTAGTTTGTCCTGCTGCCTAACACAGCTACCCACTCATGCTAAAGAATGTACATAATACAAAGGCTGTTAAGTGCCTGTACTATTTTTATAAGCAAAAACACCAATATGCACTTGACTTTGAAGTTTTTACCATCCATTTTCCAGTATGACTTGAATGATAAAAGAAAAATGTCTTCAACATGCCTCTTTGTGGTGCACAATAAAGATCTGTTTACTCTGAGATTTCTTCATGACAGGATCCTAGCTTTTCCATACACGCTTTCATTTTCTCTAACAATACATAGATGAGCAATTTAATTTTTTTCATAAGTCCTAGTTAGTCTGTTCCAGTCTAATACAAGTGGTACCCAATATTTTCGTGTTCGATTGTTCTATGTTCCAGGCCTGAATCTAGCCTTTCTGAATAGATTCCTGATAAATCCAATTGCAGGATCAGTGTTCATGTGAGTCTGATGAGCTACAGTTTTGTCATGTCACAGGAAAGAATATTCTCTTGCTGACACAACCTATTTTCACTGTCATGTTATAAATTAAAACTTTGCTGCAACTCCTAAAAAACATCTTTCATTGTTTTCATCAGAACTCCAAAGCAAAATGTAACCTAAAACATTTAAGAGTTTATTTAAAGCCTAGGAAGAAGAAAATTAAGTGATAGAGGAAGAATATGGTCCCATTAGAGAAAAAACTGCAGTTATAAAACACACAATTTAAAGACAGTTACCATTCTGTGGTATAAGACTTCCTGCATCAGTTACACTCTTCCAGAACACCTTTTTTTAAAGTGCTATTTCCAGTGTCACCAAGTAGGCTTTGTAATCACAACTGCCATACGTATAGGACTCCAGGATAACACAAATTTTCCTCAATTAGGGCTTGCAAAATACGGTGGCTATGTTTTATTTCCAAGTTCTTTCTAAAATCTTCATCCACGTCTCCCCTGCACCAACATAAAAATAGTTGATTTGGCACACAGCAGAACTATTCTGATTCCTTCTATAATACAGCCAAGTTTTAGTATCTTCTTTTGATTATTTTATACTGCTATATATAACAAATATTGCCAAAGTTTAAACACTTCATATGCTAACTACAGTGTATGACTGCCTTTGCTCAAAGGAAATCAGAACCCATGGTCCTGGTACTGCAAAATTTACTCACAAGAATGAAGGCATGACTGATGCCCCAAATTTTTCAGGCATGTGTGTATATTTGAAGACTAAGTGTTGATGAGAAACTCTGCCCTAAACCCGTAATCAGAAACAGGTGGAGGGAGGTCCTCTGAGGGCCTGTATGGGGAAAACCATTTACTCTTTCTTTCCCGTGCAAATCTGGTTGCATAGGAATTGATAAGGGATCCAGGATTTGAGGGACAATCAAGTCTGACAGTGTATGTTCTGATGTTTCCATTTGGCTGAAGTCTTGTGTGGGTCAGAACATTTTGGACTCTCATGGCTGTTTCACAATCATACTCAGTCTTCAGTAGATGCTTTATGCATTTATTTCATATATTTTACAATATATATTTTACAAAATATATTTTACAGTCTGTTTTGTGGATGCACTTTTATGTCTCCTGACTATTGCCTTTTAACTGACTAGCCATTCCACACAGTAGACAGGCAAACATTTTGAAATTATATCTGATGTTTTCTAACTTTTTCATCATATTTTGTTATATTTATTCAAAACAGAGGCAAGCAATGTCATTCCAGTGTTGGTGAGCTCATCTGGACAAATAACCTCCAACTTCAGCTAGTCCTGCAAACAGGCAGCAGACAAATGGCAGCAAAAAATTACTTCAGAGCCCATTCTAGGGTCTTCTCTTAGTCCCAGGTTCCCCTCCATCCATCACTAGGGTCCATTTGCTACACAACCGTGAGAGAAACAAGTCCAAATATACTTGTTCCCTGCCTTAGAAGAGGGAAATGAGCAGAGGCATATGACCCTTCAGGGCTTTCAGCAGATGCCATTTGCTGTCCTAGGCTAAAGGATGTCTCACTCTGATTTTTAAAAATGGAGTTGATAGCATGCAGGATGACAGCCTTCAGTACAGGGTAAGGAATGCACAAAACACAGGGATCTTACAGGACAGTGACTATTAGTTCATGTTAAAAGCAGAGCAAAATCCCTCTCTTGGTTAGAAGTGTGCACACTTGGAATAATGCTACCACCTGTCATTTAGTAATTCCAGATTTACAGAGGTGTAAACAGGAGCAGAATTTGTTCCAGAATCTCTAGGCAAGCAGAGAGAAAGCCCTCCCAGAACATATATTTCAATATCATGCCTTAGGTAACAGTAAAATCACGATCTTTATGTTTCTTTCATGCACTATCAAGCTTCCATGCATCATACATATTTCTGTTTCCTTAGCTGCTTCCTAACCTTAAAAGAACACTAGGATGTGGGTGTTTATTTTTTTCCATTTTACAAGAATATACATTTTTCAAGTCTAAATAAACAAAATGTATTCACTCCTTAATTGGCTTTTGTCAGGAGATATTCTTCTTTTCAGCTAAGAAAGATGTATTCTTTGATGTCTTCATTAAAAAATCTCACAATTTTATCCTGAGAAATATATATGTATACACATACAGACATATATATATATTAATGGTATGGTTAGTTTTTTCTCCCCCTTTGATTGTTTCATAATGCCAAGAATGCCATTTTAAATGTGTGTTATTTTACCAGCCTTTATGTAAAGAAACAAGGTAGATATTA
>VXAV01003060.1:101096-116589 GCA_013399715.1 Alectura lathami | reverse complement strand
ACTGCCATTTAGTTTACATTGTAGATTTAAGAGCGTGTTTTGTAACTCCTACATTTGCCCTTAATTTCCTATACAAGAAAATAAAAGAGATTAAGTAAGAGTTCCAACTATGCAGAAAGACCTGTTGAAACAGAGCATGATTTATGAGAAAGTTTTACAAGGGAATATAAGCTATCACTGTACGCTTTGTATAGTGCCTGAAATGAAAAGCTAAACAACTATTCTGTAAAGATAATAAAAAGGAAATCTCCTAGGTCTCTATAAATAACTTTTTTATTCTTCAATACATCAGGCTTATTTTTCAAGTGGGTTGTAAAAACAGTTTAGTTTTCATCCTGCCACAAGCCAGAGGCACATCATTTAAGTTATCATTCAGGCACCTTGCTAGTATACATCAACCATCAGCAGAAACAAGTGACACCATAGACTACATTTTAATTCCAAAGACAGATCAAGTAAACACTGCTGCCAGAACCAGAGCAGGGTTCAGGTTCCCAATGGATTGAGAAAGTGAAAGGAAATACACATTTAATCACCTAAGAGGATGCATAAAGTATTTAACCATCTGTATCCCAAATACGACTCGGCTACATGTGTCTGCGTACACCAGCGGCCAGTGCATATGTAGCTAGGGCAAAAAAAGATTAAGGGGTAGCTTTCCATTTTGATTGCTTCAGTAAGTTTAGGTTCACGCTGCTGCTGCAATGGACAGGTTAACAGGTTAAAGCTCTCAGTCCCTTGCAATGGTTTCCTCTCACCTTGTCAGTACCAAAAAATGTGACCATATGACAAACCAGTTTTCAGGCACACGCTGGGAAAAGCAACCATGAGATTGCACAACTGCTGATGTTAAGAAAAAAGGGAAGCAACAGGAGCATGCAACTATGGCAATGGAGAGAGCTCTCTGCAGTGGCAATCCAGTTTAAACAAACTGCATCAGGACTTCAATTCATGTAATTCACTAACACAGGTTTTGANCACGGTTTTTAAAGATTAAAACAAGTTTTTTTTTTTTTTTTTTTTTTTTTAATCTGCAGAACTCTTGCTAACTGCACAAAAAAAGAAATCCCTTTCTTCTGCCAATACTGTTTTCTGGACACATATCTCTCTTGCTTGTGGAAGTATGAAAACAAATAACACGCAGGCTGTCAGCAGGAACAATTTTCCTCAATATTAAGCCCTTAATGACATCGGCTTACACAGTCCANTAAGTGTATGTACTTTATGGTATCACAGATGTGCATAAAATAAAACCAATACACTAAATTTAAATGGTGTAACTGGGAATTTTTTTTTTTTTTTTGACTATAAAAATCCNAATCCTTCTCCCACGAACAATGAAAACGCTCAACCTTGTCTAGCTGCTAGAGTGAGACTAAAGAAGATTTCCATTGGTTTGAGGAATTGATAATTTATTTATTTTTTTTGGTCTCAGAAGATATCGCTAAGATGATAAAATAAAGAACATCCATAGGAGAAGTAATGCATCCTGCTTTTGCATATTACTACTAGCCTGAGTAAGTTTGCAACAAACCTATATGAGCCACTCACGTTTCCCAGGAGCTCATGTTTTTGTTAGATCAAATGAGCTAACATCAAGTGGAGCTTCATTATGCCAGGTACTAAGCCTTCCTCTCACTAACACCCTAGATTAAAAACAAAACAAAACAAAAATCCCAAATGCCAAAGTGAGACCTTTCATTAGTGGATTTCTTTTCAGTTTCCCCCTCCGCTCTTCAGTTTCTTCAAAAGAGCACTCAAAGGTTGAACTCAAGTTAAAAAAAAAATAAAAAAGAATTCACCAATAGTGGTTTGCTATCAGTCTCGAACCAGAATTATTGCTGCTTGCAATTGTCAGCTCTAGACTTTAATTTACATTGAAAGTTTACTGCCCTGTTAAACCTGGCATGTACCATATAACTGTAAGAACTTAAATAAGATCAGCTTGATGGTTGTTCAGTTTTTCCTCTGCTCTGAAAGCTATATTTAGCATGCAAAGTTTCAGCTCTTTAACAGTAGCGTGTTGTCCTTAAAGTGTAGTTAAAACTTGAACTGACTGCCTACATCAAGCAAGTTAGAATCTTCTCACCTTTTCCTGCTTCAGTTAATGTGGGAAGGACAACTCCAGAAAGGCAGCATAAGTTTGGAAAAATAAAGAGGAACAAAACCTAAGACAGTCCAAGGAGCAGTACGATGCATGAACACAGAAAATGCTATCACAGAATACAGAATTGTGCATTTTAGGCTGCAATCTCATTTTGTAGTTCTGCTGAAACACAAATAAGCAAGCAGAACTTGCATAAAATTATTCTAAAGCAATTAAAACTTCATTATGCTCATCTTTGCATGGGGCTATACATATAGCACATCATCTTATATTTTGATATTACCGCAGCTGAGAAGCTGAGAAACGACAAGAACAGTTAAATAAAATGCCAACTGCCCTAAAAAAGTGGGAACCTTAAAAGAAAAAAGTTCCACACAGAGTAAAAAGGGAACACGTCNAAAAAAAAAAAAAAAAAGAACTGCACCAGCACTTACATAATATTATTTCGACTTAAGTTTTCCAAGAAAGGACTAATCAAGTCCTGACTTCTGCACTTAACCAGTATGAGTAACAGTATAAAAAGTAAAAAAAAAAAAAAAGTATTTCATTAAAACTCCATAAATGCACAAAGTAAGTAGAACATTGTTTTGTACACTTCAGTTCTCCAAGGAAGATTTGACTGGGTTTTTGGGCAGGGAAGAGGATGAAAATGGAACATTCTTAACTAATCCGCTCGCACTGAGCATGTTTGGGGAATAAGAACACTGGGACTGGTCAAAATCTGCGACCAACTTGAGTCACATATACTACAACATGTACAACTTTATAACTTACGGAAATGGGGCAATATATTGAATGAAGAGCATAGTTTCATATATGTCAAAGACTTCCTCCAACAGTGTTCATTTTTTGTTTGTTTTAAGGATGGCTGGTGTCTCCAACATGATCCAAAATAATTACTTCAAATGTAATAGTCTTTCTGCATTCCAAAATGATCATTTAATTGAATTCCATTCCATGTTGAGGTTAACAGAAAATAATTAGGATCCAAAGAGATAAATACCCAGCATGATATTAGTTAATATGAGAACCTGGAAGACAGTGAAAAAGCCATTAAGTCTCTCTGAAAGGTAACAGAGTTTTTTTTTTTTTTAAATAAGCCATCCTTACAGCAGTGTCCAGAGACAGTGAGAATGTTACAAGTGTTCCGCATATTCTAATTCTAATATTCTAATACTCAGCTTAAGTTTCAAAAAGGGAAAACTAGATTAAAGGTCTCACTTGGATATATTTTCTTTTTCAAACAAAGATGACTGAATCAAAGTCATTGAAGGAACAGAAATACAATCTCCACCTGCATGATATGCATCAAGAACATACTTTGAAAAGTATCTAAAAAACCCTCTAATGTAAGAGCTAGAAGGGGGATGACCCTATTTTAGGTGGATTTACTAATATAGGTATGCATAGAAGGGGTAAAGGGATACTTTAAGTTACTGTATTCTCAAATATATAGACCTTGAAAACGTATGTATTGTAGCAAAGGGAAGGCACTCACAAAGTTTTTAAGAAGTGAACTTTACAGTACCCCTATATAAATGTTGCTTTCCAACAATAAACTTGAGTGCAGTAACAATATTAGAAACAATTCTTCTTTTCAGAATACTTGGACACATATTTGAATATAACAAAGTTTACAGCCCTTAAAACAGTCCTCACAGAATGCAGATAAAATGGGAGCCAGTTATTCTTAACATGAAGATGACAAAGCTTGGGGTGACAAGTCCCCTTGCAAATGAAGTTTTTAAAACTGAAGTTGTTTACAATTTGGTTATGGTCAAGCATTCAAAGCAAAGATCAGCGTGAGCCTGTGATGTGGCACCTATATGATGAATAGCAGCAGCTTTTAAGATCCCGAACAGAAAATTTTCACCTTTGTTGGTTTAGGTAACACGTAATGAATACAGTTTGGTACCTCACAGAGGAGTCAGTTTGATATGTTTCAAAAGAATGCTTAAGAATTAATCCCGTATCTACCAATTACTTTTCAGAACTGGGAGTAAGAAGTCTATGTCTGCTAAAACAGCTGAATGTAAACTGCACAACAGAAAGGAAAACTAATCAATATTTAGTAACTGCAGCTCCCACAAGACAAGGACTGTCTGCTGCTCTTTTCACTACAACAACAGGATCACTGTATGGTAGGATGATTAAGACATTTTTAAATATACAACTGAGAGGCAACACTAGTGGAAATGTTTGAAAACATTCCAGGGGAAAAAAAAAAAAAAAAAAAAAGAATGAAGAGTACACAAGCAAAAACATTTCTTAAAAAAACGTTTTAAAACTTTTTCTAGAGAGTATCAACTGTTCTGATGGTATAGAAAAGACTGATGGTAGTAGCAGTATCAGGAAGTCCAAGCACAAACCTAAGGAATTTAAAACTAACTTAAAATCTGAATTCTTTAGTCAGCTCTCATTGGTAACAATTTATGACATGTGAAATATACACAGTTGTAAAACACAGGACATAAGTGTCTGAATCACACATAGATAAATGAAAGGGTATTGTTAAAAATTTAAGTAAAAATTATCTTTGTTCTCAACACATATAATGAAACAGCATGAGAATTACATGTCAACATAACTTACACCAAAAAATCTAGTGCCCGGCAGTCTTTTAGAGCTGCCCAGCAGGACCTACAAAGGCAGATTATTTCATTTCCTAAGAACTTTATCTTAAATTATCTTTACGATTTTATAGAGAGCTTTCATCAACACAATTATTATTATTATTATTTTTCTTCTTTGAAGGTCAATGCTTCCCTTTAATTGAGGGAACACAATTGCAGGGCATAGTATCCAAAGGAAAAGAAACAGACAAGCAAACTTGAGAGCTCTCTCGTATGTGTGTCCAACAATCCCAGCCTATTTAAAAAAGAAGAAAGGCATCCCTTTTACCATTTAATTGCCTTTTACAGCTGTTTGGAAAAATCACTTATTAATTTCTGCTCAATTCCAGAACAGAAAGTGCAGTTTCTTCTACGCACATAAAAGAAACTGTGCCTGGTTACCAAAATGGGAAACATGGAAGAGAGCTATCAGTCAAAAATGTCCAAAATCATTTTATGTCCCAAACGTTTTATGTCCAGGACAAAGGGATTCTCAGTCGTATGTGCCACTTGACACTACTTCTATTTGAGAAGTCTTACAAACACTACCAGAAAAAACAATGGAAAAGAACAAGAATCAAGTCCCTGGATTAGCATGAAGGTCCTGTATCTGTTGTTTAACAGAGCAACAAAGACAAAGGGAAGAAAGTTCAGTCGACTTGTTGCAGAAAGCACATTTGGTCACCACCAACAATTTTGTTGACGTTAAAAACCTGTGTCCTTTTTACAGGAGTGTTTACACATTATACACAACTGAAACTGATTTTTTTTTTTTTTTTAAATGTACAGTAAACTGATGCACTGGGTCTAGCCAGGATGCAGTTAACCTTCCTAGAAGAAGCACGTACAGTGCTGTCCCTTGCAGTTTTGTCTACAAGGGCAGTGAAAACCCACCAATGTTTTGGCTAGTGCTGAGCAGTGCTGGCATAGCATCAAGGCTGGCCCTCACGGCCAGCAGGCTGGGGTTGGGCAAGACATAGGGAAGGAACACAGCTGAGACAAGCTGAACCCAACTGCCCACAGGGATATGCCATACCCTACGATGTCACACTCTGCAATAAAACCTAGGAAAAAGGAAAAGGTGACAGCAACATTTGTTACAAAGGTACTTGTCTTCTGAAGCAACCACTCTGTGTACTGAGGCTCTGCCTCCCAAGAAGTGGTTGGACATTAACTGGTGATGGGAAGTAGAAAGTAATTCATTTTTTCTTTTTCTCCTGTGTGTGACCTTTGCCCTTCTTTCGTTTACCTGCATTTATCTCAACCCATGAGATTTTTCTTAGCTTGTTTTCTCCCCATCCTTTTGAGGAGGTGGAGTGAGAAGGCACCTGCACAGGCAAAAACCAATCCACCACAACTGACTTCATTCCACCGGCAGAATGTTTTTCTCAAGTAGTCTACCTTAATTTCAAAGAAG
Source organism: Alectura lathami (assembly GCA_013399715.1). NCBI lineage: Eukaryota > Metazoa > Chordata > Aves > Galliformes > Megapodiidae > Alectura > Alectura lathami. Next base: position 110,453 of record VXAV01003060.1, on the reverse strand, counting down.
TTGATTAGAACTTTTTTGGTCAACATCCAGAATTCAGCGAGTCTTCAACCAGCATTCGTATTTAAATCAAATAATGCTGGGAGTTTTGTACAACAGATCCCTGAACTTTCTGTCACTAGGACAACCTGTGAGATGGTAAACAGAAGAAAGCAGTTACCAATAAAATGCAACTTGTAACATTATACAGCTACTTAATAGTGCCACACTGTTCACTTTGGGAAGACAAGATGGCTAGTTAGGTTATAATTTCCATCTCCTTATGCTGGCTAGCATTTAGGTCTATCCAACACTGATAAGGACTGTACATGTTTTATGGTCTTTGGAAATTACCAAAACTAAAAAAAAAAAATTCTTATGACAAAGTGCCATTTCTGACAAATCACTGCTTGTACCTTTTTTTCTTAAGCATGAAGTAATTTAAACAACAGCTCCTATTGTGATCTAGCTACAACTTCACTGCAAATAATTAACTGAAGAGTAGTTTCACATAGGAAGACAGGGAACTAAGAAGACAAGAAGAGTAAACAGTTAAGGGTCTTCTGCATATACTCCCAGATTTACAGGATTAACTTAGTTGTCTTTTCCTAAATCAGCTGGAGACTCTGCTGCTAAGAAGATATCAGAGACGTTTCACCAACATTATGATTATGCAGAAGATTAATGTGTATTAGAGGAAAAACATGTAATTTCAGTTTTAAAACGCTAACAATGTATTTTTGATATTGTGGGAACTGCCTCCCCCTCTCTCCACTCATATTAGAGCAAGCTTTAAGACGTGTTTTTCACTTCGATGCTCACTGCCAGAAGTTAGCGTTGGAGTCATTGTATTCACTTTTATTATCATTTATCTCTTAATTCAGACTCGTAGGCGAGTTTGTACAAAACAGGTCAAATAAAAGGGTGACCTGTAGGGTGGTAACTTCATGAACTCTGGTACCGCACATTCCTGACACAAGGAACTCCATAATATCAGCCAGAATTTTAAGGCTGGTCATCTACACAGAACATCACCACCAACACAAGTGTTATGCTTAATTCATAAGCATAATATGGATCTCCAGCTTCACTTTTTTTTTTTTTTTGTGTGTGTGTGTGTGTGTGTGTGTGTGTTCAATAAACCTCACAGTTCTCATTCCACTGTCTGCACCAAACAGAAAAATACCACAGATTAAGCCCATAGGGGACTATGACATTTTTACCTTTTAGAAAGCAAAATTGGGGCCAAGAAATGAGCTAAGCAGTCCAAAATACAGTAAAACTCTCCACAATTCCTACAGCATCAAGAAAATCAGAAAGACACCTGGAAATATTTTTTTATTATTGTTACAGAAGATTCAGTTATACTGATCTCAGAAAACAGCATGTTTAAAACCACCCAAAAGATAGTGCTTTTGAAGAGATTATAGGGTTTAAGATCTGAGAAAAGCTTCTAAATTTGCATATTTTAACATACTCCACAGAAACAGAACATTTACGTACCTGCTCACCAAGTCCCACTATTCTTGACTACACTGCTCTAAGCTCTCTCTTCTAATAACTTCAAACAAGCAGTAGGCAAAGGATTTTTAATATGGCTCTTTAGAATCACAGAATCATAGAATGGCTTGGGTTGGAAGGGACCTCAGAGATCATCTAGTTCCAAACGCCCTGCCATGGACAGGGTTGCCAACCACTAGCTCACTGGATCAAACTGCCCAGGAACTCATCCAGCCTGGCCTTGAACACAGCCAGGGATGGGGCAGCCACAACTTCTCTGGGCAGCCTGTGCCAGCGCCTCACCACTCTCTCAGGGAAGAGCTTCTTCCTGATGTCCAAACTAAACCTCCCCTCTTTCAGCTTCAGCCCATTCCCCCTTGTCCTAACATTATCCACCTGTGTAAAAAGTCGGTCCCCCTCCTGCCTGTAAGCTCCTTTTAAGTATTGGAAGGCCGCAATGAGGTCTCCCCGGAGCCTTCTCTTTTCCAAGCTAAACAGTCCCAACTCCCTCAACCTTTCCTCATAGGAGAGGTGCTCCAGCCCTCTGATCATTTTGGTGGCCCTCCTCTGGACCCGCTCCAATAGCTCCACATCCCCTCTGTACTGGGGGCCCCAGGCCTGGACACAGTACTCCAGGTGAGGCCTGACAAGGGCAGAGTAGAGGGGGACGATCACCTCCCTCTCCCTGCTGGCCACCCCTCTCTTGATGCAGCCCAGGATGCCATTGGCCTTCCTGGCTGAAAGAGCACGCTGCCAGCTCATGGCCAGCATTTCACTGATCACAACACCCAAGTCCTTCTCCGCAGGGCTGCTCTCAAGGAGTTCTTCTCCCAGTGTGTACACACACCTGGGATTGCCCCGACCCAAGTGCAACACCTTGCCCTTGGCCTTGTTGAACCTCATCAGGTTCTCGTGGGCCCACTTTTCCAGCCTGTCCAGGTCCCTCTGGATGGCATCCCTTCCTTCAGGGGTATCCACTGCACCACTCAGCTTGGTGTCATCAGCAAACTTGCTCAGGGTGCACTCAATAACAACAACAAAAACATTTAGATGCAATCAACCAAAAAGAGCATTTATTCTTTTAAATGTTGATGCAATTGTTGACTGGTTTTAAAGAGTTTGCATTCCTGCTCTCTTGGACTTATAAACTTAATTGTATTCCACGTCTCACAAAATCCTATCCTATTTCTCGAAAATTTTCAATAAATCAACTTAGCAAAAGATTTACTGGGACTGCCAGCATTCTTGTCCAAAGCTTTAGTGGGTCAAATACAACTAAGACATGAGTACTCTTCCCCTCATCCCAAATTCTCTCCTTGGTTTGCCTGCATTTTGTCACAGTTATTCAGTGACATATCATCCCATTGAAAGAAAAAAAAAAAAAGAAAGAAAAGAATTTGTCAAAAGGAAACAAGAACAGTAACATCTCTGCCAGTAATTTGGTAGTATTCTTGTCAAACTCATCTTTCTCAGCCTTCTTGGTACTGATGTGCTGTTGTGCAACATGGCTCTATCCTGCCAACTCAGCAGCTGAGATCCTATAGTCCCCATATTTGCATGCTGAGAAATTTCAGAAGTAAGGAATGACTCCTTCCAAGCCCTCACAATCTCCAATGTTTTATTTGCACATACACCTTACAATGTGTTATGCTTTGAAACTTCCTGGAGAAAGGCAGCGGAAGGTTTCTGACATCACTAAGTCTTAAATATTTAAATTTCACATCATATGTTACTGGAAGCAATCAGCATGCATCTAAAGAAAAAAAAAAAGAATAGTTTTAATGCATAAGAAGCCTAGATATGACAGTAGTTTTAATTAAATTGTTACGTATTACTCATGAATACACTGTCATTCTTGTATATGTTAAGAACACTTCAATAATTCTGTTTCCTGATTTTTTTTTTTTCCACCGAGCTAAATCTAGCTTAGGATGTTATTCAGTTATTTAGAACACACGTTATGCTCTTTGAGATGCATTTTTTACTTTCATTTCTTCATAGAATGGTGACTGAATTCTGCACATATTAACTTTTACTTTTAATCAAGTTGACCTGTGCTCCAGAGCCAAAGATTTAATATGCATCATTTTGAAGAATCCAGGAAATAACCTGCGTTCAATTTTACCCCAAATATAACCTGTCCTTATCACATCAAATAAAATTGACTGAAAGTGTTCATCAGTACAGTATAAAATGTACCAGATACAAGTGGAATTCATATTCGGGTTACTCAAAGACGATTCCGAAGTGCCAACAAACATTTTGTAGCGAACAGTCAGAAACGATGTCAGGCCAACACTTGCTAAGAGATTTAATAACGTATAATTATGCTTGTTGCATACTGATAACTATGTGTTACGTATGTACTGCAAAATGACGGTTTTCCCCTCACCTCCCAAATTCATGCTTTTTTATTGTGTTAATACTCAAAATCAGTGACCCATGTTTTGAATCCATGCTTACATCTGTTTCAGTACCCTGAAAATCTGTGCAGCAGGAAGTGTGAAGAATACTGAGTAACTGAAGTTACACCAAAGTACTGAATTACTGCTATCTAGCAAAGAAATGCTGGAACACCAGTATACTGCACTGTAATTGCCATTATTTGCAACCTTAAATCTTTAAGTTAAAGCGATTGCTTTATGATAGTAAATTCTATATACTCCGTTTCTGCTTAAGAAAAGAGGTTAACAACACAGTAAATTACTCTCCTACATTTATGAAAGTCTAAGGTAATGATACAATGAAGAACATGAAAATTTCATCTGAACCTAATTTATCATTTTATAATAAACAAAAGGCATCACAAAACAGTGATTTTTCAGGAGTTTATTTGATACTGATAAATTGATAGCTGATATAAGCACACTTAAATGGTTCACAAATCTATCCACTGATCAGCTTTATTTTCCAATTAATTTTCTGACGCTAACCTGATGAGAAAGATCCAGCTTTACAACAGAAAACATGGAAAACATGTGATTCACATTTTAAAAGGGTCACCTAACTTGTAGCAGCTAAGATTTGACACGCCTGAACTTCCAAACTCATACAGTGATCTCTGACATGACCAAAGTTTAAGTAAAATCTCTCTTCTTTTTGAGATTGCTAATACTACACGAAAGCAAGAAGATGCATCAGGTACGCACAAAAAAATTTCAACATACTCCCTCGCTATGTAGTTTTCAGTTACCACATAGCAACCATAGAGAAAGATGTTTTATGTACGTACATGATAACGTCCCAGTAGAAAACTATTGCTTCACATTTTTTAAGCAAGAGTTCACATATAAAAGGAGGCCAGAATATTAAAGAATATCTGAAGAGTAAATCATGCTGTGCAATAATCAGTTACTTCTGAGTAAAGCTACTGTTTGAACATTACTGTTTGTATAAGAACCAACACCACATGGGACACCATACTTACAAAAGTAGTGATTGTACCAATGGATCCCGTATTTGTCTGTCTTGAAACTAACAAGAGGTAGTCTATGAGAATACTGCAACGCCATACAAAGTGAGTATGGCTCTAACTAGGGAAGCTTTGAGGTCTTACATGAGGTTGAAAAGAAGACTCAGTGACATGAAAGGGAGACATCTGAATAAGGTGAGGGACAACAACAGGGCTTCCCTAAATAGGGTGCATGTACGTGCATGGCAGGGGGAACAAAAACAACCAACCATATCAGTGAGGAAGGAAAGATGTGATATGCACCCAGTAGTCTGTGTGCAGCTCTTGATCAGTTTTTCTTTCTAGAGACCACCATGTCAAAGCCCTGTTTATTAAGTCTCTGTTAATGACTTTTTTCTTGTATCTACTAAAATTGAGGATATTTAACATTCATAGCAGTGAAGCATGCAATAGCAATTCATTTTAAGTTACAGTCATGGCTCATGAAGTTGCTAACTCACAAGAACACACAGGGAGCCTGAAGCACATCTTATCTATCATGTCATGCCTTTGAAGGGAAAGAGTCATGCCTGCTGAATTATTTTGAAGAAAAAACATTTTTAATAGCAGTATTAAATTAGGATATAGTGAAAAAATACCCAAATAGAAAAAAGATTATATCACTGTATACATCATCTCATTTTTAAAAAATCTTATCAGAACACAGACATCTGCATGAATCTACAACAGCTTGCACATGCAAAAGTAAAATAATTCAACTAATTTTGTATCTTGGAAAGCAGTTCAGATTTGTGTTGGTTTCCTGCTAAATTACAGCTCAAAATAGCTGTCAATTTGTAGGGACACGTTTGAAAATAATGAAAGAAGAAAAACCTACAATGTAAAAGCAAAATTTTTTTGTTGCAAATGGATAAAGAATCACAGGAATGAGATTTAGTGAGTTGGCACATCTACATGAAACATATACATTTAAAGAAACTATGTATTATTCAAGAAAAACTAGAACATTTTCAGGTGAAAACAATTGGGCCATATGAGTCCAATTAACAGATGCATTCTTTTCTTCAATAAATGAAGGTACATAAGTAATAGTTCTAGATAAATTTAATTGCATTACTTTCAAGAAAAGGCTACAGAATTTTATTTAAGAAATAAAAATAGTAATAGAAAAATCTCAACCTTTTGAAATTTATTCCCTTCACTGGTCTATATATTACATAAAAAACTATCTAGAAATTCAGAAAAGGAAAGTATACTAAAATCATATAGTTATCAAAATTGTTTGGGCTGATATTCCTTTTTTTAATAATGTAATCAAAAGCACATCTCCCCCACATACACGTATTCCACAGAAAGAAAAGGAACAACATGATAGATTTAAAATGTAGTCAAGCAATCTGATTTACTTGTTTGAGGAATTAAGTCAGCCTTCCCTAAAAAAATCATTTTATAATGTTTAAAATAAAAGATTCATGTTTAGGACTAATCCCTTGTATGATCTAGCATAAAATGATTCACTGTGCATGCAATAAAATACAGTCTGTATAAAGAAGTATCAGTTTACTGACTAGAATCAAAGACTAGTAAATTGTAACATTTGGAAACCAAAGCTTTCTGTATCATTAATGGAGATTAATACACTTATGGCATCATACTACCTTCATACAATTCCTGCATCAGGTCAGATGTATGGGCTCTTTCCAAGCTTTCATAAAAAGGAATGCAAATAAAGATTTTTCCAATGAAGGAAAACAAACAAGCAAACAAGAATAAAAGCCAAAACCACCATTGTACCAAGTCTTATTATTTCTCATTCTATTTTTCTAGCATTAGAATAATTTTCCTTCTTGCTTGATCAAGAAAGACAAATACAAACTCACATATTTTAGAGATGTGCTTTCAAAGTGCATCTTAAAAATTAATGTTTGAAATATATTCCTATACCTTTCATTCAGAGACAGAAAAATTGTATGCAGATATGAAAAAAGCACACGTGCTACCAACGTAGCAACGAAGCAGTGATTATTTCAGAAGGTCATATATGAATGCCATAGGAAGGGCCGTGGATAACACCAAGGAAATACGCTTATGTAAATCCCTTACGCTGTTGTTACTCCTTAAATACGGTTTCATAGGTTTTATCCAAACTTCTCCAACAAACAGAACTACCGCTTGCTAAGGTAAGGTACAATTAATCACACTGCACGATCACAGTAACCTTCTTACATAAAGGTTGTTTACACAAGCCTTGTTAGGAGTATAATTTTGCATTTATATTCTTTATCTATTTAAAGCACGCAGACTTAAGGAGAGAAGCACAGGAAAAACTGTTATCATTTGGGACTTTAACATTTCCACAGAATACAGGGGTATGCAAAGCACCTCATACACGATCATCAGTTTCTAAATGTGAAAAAATGCAAAATAAAGTCATACATGGAATACACATACCTTCCATGTTCAAGAATTCTAGTTTTGACACCATATATGAAGCTTCAATTTAAAAGTGTATTTCAAAAAGAAAAAACAAAAATCAGCTTATTCTTATCTCCTATTGGATGCAACAAAAGGAAATAGGAAAACAAGTAAATGAAAATACCTCCCACCAGGACACATAAAATCCAAAAGTCCACTGCTCAAGTGAAAACTGTGAAAAAGGAAAACTTGGTTCACTAAGTCCAACTGTAAAGGGCCATCAGAAAAATGAGTCAGCAAATTTCTGAACTACAGCTACATCTGATTACTCAGCTATGAGGGAAAAACTGTTCAAGTACTAAAATCTGAAGATTAAGAATTACAGATATGATAACTTGAAAGATGCATCCATTCAAATAAGTTCTGTAACATTTACCTGTATCCAAGCGCTTTACAGGGGACTCATCATCAACCTCAGAATCTCCACATGCACTCCTTGATCTTTTCCTTGGGTGCAGAAGTGTCTCCAACCTTGGAAGGACTACAGACAAAAAGGTTTTGGTCCCTAGCTGTGGAGAAGTTGGCTGGGTTTCAGTGTTCTTTGCAGACTTTTGGGGGCTTATACTTTTCGATTTGCAGAAGAGAATGGATGTACGTCTGTTTACATCAGTTGATGACTCAGCTACAGCAGAAACAGTCGACTCATTGAGATTACTGTCAAGTAAGTGTTCTGGAGTGTGTCCATTTATTTCTTTCTGAATGGATGTGCTATATAATTCATTATCAAATTTTACTCTTTTGTAAAGCTTACTCTGCTCTGGATTGAGTTCTACTGGTTTGAGGGTTGGTGGTTCTGAATTAGTCTCCAAGTTTGAAGGAAGAGGTAATGCATCTGATGGTTCAAGTTTAGGGGGAGATTTATCTCCTGAAAAAATTATAAATAGAGTGTGATTTTTGAAAACTTGTCGTTATAAAGTCTACTATAAAACTCACTATAAATGTGCAGCCCACCAAATAAATTGTTGTTTGGAAACAAAGCATAACATTTTAAAAACAATTCTTGTCTAGCAACAATCTGTCCTAGTTAGTAGTTCCTACTTTTATACTGGGAATGTAAATGAATAGAAAAGTAGGTATTTATAGCTGGTGTTAACAATTTACACCTGGATCAATACTTCTTTCTTCCCATGCAGTTATGTTAGTTTCATTAACTCTAAAACCTAAAAATTATTTTTTAAGAATAGGAAGTTGGGGTGGTGGATAATTATTTGTTAAATGCACTTACACTGCCATTCAAGTAAAATATTTGATAAATACATTCTACAAATTTTGCATATTACCTAAGACAATTTTTATCAGATAAGCATTTCAAAATGCTATTTGTAACCTGATCTACTATTGTGAATTAAAACGTGATATAAAATTTACAGAAAGGCAAATTCTGCAAAGCTGCTTTACAGTTGTGACTAGCATTTTTCTATAAGGAAAAAAAAACAACAAACATACAAAAAAATGAGAACCAACCCCACTACTAAAGTCTTGCAGCTTTATGAGCCACTAGTTGGCAAATACAGACTTGATAATGCAGACTTGACAGAAGACAGAAAAACCACCCTCTACCAATTTTATTTCATCCTCCTTTTCTTCCCCCATTATCCTTTCCCAGTTTAAGTGACTCCACGCTGAGAGAAGACAATGGAGATTTAATGAGAGCACACAGAATTAGTTTGAATTTCTCATCCTAAATGATAGGAAAGAAAATAAGCATTCTGCTGTTGCAGCATTCCCAAATGCAAGCAATAGGACTACCTAACTCATCAACACAGAGAGACATTAAAACCTTTATAGCTTCCAGGAGACTCTTAAGATGTGAATTAACAAGACAAAAGGAGATGCGTACTCTGTATGAATGACTAGATGAGACCAATGAAACATGTATACTGTCAAATGAAATTTTAAAGTTTGATTAATTTTCTGCGTCACCTGATAAAAAGTGACATAGCAAGATGAAACAGAGCTTTAAACCCTGTACCTGTTGAGGATTAAATATTGTC
>VXAV01003060.1:87128-98260 GCA_013399715.1 Alectura lathami | reverse complement strand
AGGTTTGTTAAGAATGCACTGAAGGTTATGCAGGCTGGTAGTCACTTTCCCTGACTGATGAGCATAAACAACACGTTAAAAAAAGCATTCAACTCAAAAGCCCTTTTCATGCATCTTGTTAAATTAGGTGTTCATATTGTCAAAGTCAGAATCTGGAAGACAATGCTTTCTAACAGCAGATCTAGTAGAAGACAATCAGCTTAACCTTCCAAACACTGTTTATATTTGAGAAATCTCTTGCGAATAACCTGAAGAACTACAATTTCAAACGTCTGCATTGCATGTAAGTGCTGTATGTAACCAAAAATGCTAATTTTAAAAATATTCCAAAAACTTCTTACCATCTTCCCAAGAGAAAGGCTGTGGTGACTCGAGTTTAGGCCGTTCAGGTAAATGCATTCCAGTTTCGTTATCATAACCGATTCCTTCAGCATCTCGCCTAGCTTGCCTGAGAACTACACCTCCTTGATCTCTTAACCGCACAGCAGCTCGATAGAATATTGTATCTTTTGCATTGTATTTCATACAGTTTTCTATGATAAGATTGAAGTCTTCTTCAAACTCACTGAGGTTTTTATAGCCTTGAGCATCTAACCGTTTCCGCATGGTAGAGAAATCCATAGGATGTTTAATATGATCCAAATAGTCTGGAACCTTTAAATAAATATTTAAAGCAGAAGAATGGGTAGAAGTATAATAAAATTTTCTTATTACAGATAATATTAGCTATTAACCATTCCATATGTTTTAAAATAAAAACACCTCAAATCAGTAACTGCAAAATCCTAGCTGAGAATTGCACATCTTGATACTGTAAACATTTACATACCAACAGAATGTTACACATTACAGGACTTTGTATCCTAGGTAACAAATCACAGCTCTACTACCAGATGCTGAAACTACTCATTTCTAGAATTCTTTGTGTGTTACGTACACATCTCTACTTTCATGGTAAAAGAAAAGAATTTTACCTCCAAGTAACAATACCATATCCAGTTTTCAATTTCTACGACACCATTCAAATTTGCTTTTTCAAATAATCATACAGCAGAAGATTAGTGTGCTGCCATTTTATTCTGCACAAGTATTCAGAAATGATTTTGGTACATGAACATGTTTTCAAAGCAGTAAGTTATAAAACATAAGGTGTCGGAATAGAGGTTTGAAGGTAACACTGCTACCAGTTCTGCGATGCAATGATTTGCTGCTTCTACTTATGTGCCAGCAGGTCATACCTAAACATAAGGAAACACTCTGGAAAAATTAACCTTAAAACATACCTCCTTAAGGTTCACTGGCTGAGCAAATATACGAGCAGAATCCTTTTCCTGCAGCTGATCCAGGACTGATCGCAGAAGTACAGTGAATGGAGTAAGCTGAAGTTCCATAGCAACCTGCTCAATCTTTACCTAGAAAAGTGATAAATATGCAATGAATTGTTTTTGACTAAAGATTCAGTTTTAATGAAAGTTGTCTTGCAGCAAAAGAATGTTAGATAGGAAACACGGAGCTTCAGCTGAAATATTAAAGAAAATAAGTTTTCAAAACTAACATTTCTGGATCTTAAAATTATTTTCAGCATCTTCAGTTTGAATTGGTCTGACATGGTTTCAGCTAATGAGTTTATAAAAACCATTCTCATTCCTTTGTTGTAGACTCAGTTTCAACTCCAGCTTCTCAGAACTCAGCTTTTTATTTTATCTACAGTAACTGAATTTCGCTCCATTTTTAATGCCAATTCTATTGTTTGAAAAGTTGTTACATAAGAATAGGTTCATATTTTGCCAACAATGCAAAAATAATAAGAATTTAAAGGTAATAAGTTTAAAATTAAGCTTCAGTTGTAATGCCATGTTCAAGATGTAAAAGAGAGAATTTGATGAACACTTAGAGGCTACACAAACCCAAAACAAAGAGTAATTTTAAAGATAACATTCTATGCAGACTCCAAGAACACATTAAAAGACCAGTGTCTACAAGTCTGCAAACGCTTGGTTACCCTTCAGAATTTTCATTATTTTTGACAGTATTAAAACTCCTCTACAGTTATTTTTCAGGTCATTTCAAGAGTTATCAAAACTGAAACACTTTTGTTACGGCAAAACAAAGTTCTTGATGACACATAGTGGCGTGGGTGTACACATTCAAACACACAAAGTATGTTTCACAACTGAGAACAATTAAAGACTCTAAAGGCAAACCTGCTCCTTTCACAGTTTTCATACAAAATGTTATCTTTATGCTGTATCACTTCCTCACATCTCTTCTCCCAGCTATGTTAACTCTATAATGCTCTGTGATTTAGATGTAGCCTTCTTATTTTTGTGACGAATAGAAGTGCTACTCAGTTAAGGCACTTCATTAGGAAAATGTGATGGTCAACTTTTCTACAGTTCTCCAGAAACCAATTAACTTTGGAAATTAACAGAATGGCCTGTTAAGTAATTTTATATATTTCAATCAGCTTGTGTGTGAGCTCACACACAAACAGCGTAGTATTTGTGCTGCAAAAACTGTGAGAATACATAACCGTCTTTCCTTCAGCAAAGTTTCACCAAATTAAAAGATTCTCCATTTACCTGTTCTCTTTTTAATTTTTCACGCTTACGTATAAGTTCAATCAACAAACGTGCCCTTTCAAGATCATGACGCAGCCTTTGCCAGTACTTCAATTTTTCTTTTAAGGCTTGCATTTCTTCATCATCTTCTCTCTAAGAAAAGAATCAAAAAATTTTCAGGAAGTGAAAAACACTAACCTCTTTCTGTAAGCAGGTTTTATGCAATTATATAAATACATTCACAGGAAAGATGAAACTTCTTTTAATAGAGCACTCAATAATAAGCTTCATACTACAATTCTTCAGTTTTTCAACTGTCTAGCTGAAAGCAAAATTTGTAAAACTGAAAAGCAGCCCTATAACGAAGGTTATTTACATCAGAAAAGCAATACAGAAAGTAACAACCTAGCGGCATAGCAAGTTGCAAAATAAGATATTGTACTGTCACATCAAAACCCTAACCAGGAGAACCAGACCTGGAGCAGTTAGGCACTTAATGATCTCTGCTGGTCTCTTCCAACTGAACTAATCCATTCTAACATCACCAGCTTCTTCAGAAACATCACACAAACCAGGCAAAAACAAATTCTCCCTGTGCTCAACACAATCCAGCTCCCCACTTCCACCAGAATTAGGACGTTTGTAACAGCAACAAGATCATTATGACTTCTGAGTACAGGAAGTGAAAAGCAGTTTATCAAACAAAAAAATTACTTCAAATGCTACTGCAAACAGGCAATACAATAATGCAATAATAAGCTGGGTGACAGAATTTAATTCACATATTTTTAGGAAGAAATGTTTAAATACCTGTAGTGCTTAGTTTGATCTTTCCACACAGAAAACAGCCTTTCCTGTTTGTTTTTACTATTTTTCGTACGAACAATTAGGATACTGGAATACTACCTACAGTATTCAAAAGGGATTTATAATTCACCAGAAATAAGGCTGTTAAGAAGTACAAATCCTGATACTAGGACCAAGTACACAAAACAAACGTGCTGTAGAGGATTATCACTTTTTTTTTTAAAGTGAACATCCTAATCAAGAATCTCAGGAAGAAATCCACAGGTCTGTATGCTTGCCTGGAACTAGCATAATGCAATATACATGTGTTATGATAAATAAATTCCATGAGTTATAAAAATTAGCAGGCAGAGGATTAAAGGAAACTGGCTAAGTAGGTGAATAATAACCACAAATTAGGAGCTGTGACACTCATTGCAGAAATACCCCTGATACAGTGTAACTATAGTTCTGTAAAGGAAGCTTGTGCAATTTTTCAGCCAGAAGGTTCTGAAAATAACATTGCAAAAATTGGCAGTTTAAAAATATCTAATAGATTGGTGAGTGCTGAGTGACCTACATAATATTTTAGCACTTCATGCAATTTGGAAAAGGAAAAGCAAGCCCCTATGAAAGCTATAAAGTTAGCTTTATTCAAATGTGACTTCACTGATGTTGAAAATTGTATAACTGTCAACCAGCTCTGTATCTTAGTACAGCAATCTGACAACCACAGTTTGTTCCTCTTTTCAAAACACACAAAAAAGACGGAAAAGTCGTAACCAGAGCTTTCTACTTCCCTTTGCAAAGGTCTACCACTACTGACAGTTACTTTGTTTTTTGTTTCGTTAAAGGAGCTACACACGTAACAGTTGAAAGTCACAATATTTCCAGTTTTAATAGCAGTACAACTATCCACATTTTAAACTCCTTAAAACTCCCAGGGACTCACTGAATTAGAAAACCTATGCTGCCACCAATTGCCATTCCTGTATGGCCCTTAATGTGTGAGCACAGATCCCATGAGTGGGAAAAACAACCTGTTAACTGATGTATTGATACATTGTTTTTTCATGGTTTTACTGTTTTTAAGAACCAAAATTCCGCTCTGACTATCACCAAAAGTGGAAGGCTTGTCCTTCCTTTGCTTGCAGATATTCAATAGTCTGCTCTTTTACCCTGTGTAATTGCATAGTTCATATTAGGGAACTGATCCTGCTAAAAGCTAAGTCAACAAAAACATACTTGTTTTAAGGTGGGTCAGGAAGCCTAAACATAGCAAGGAAAAACATTACTCTGTTCGAGGTGTAGCTCAGTTGAAACTTAGGTATTCAGCTAAACATGAAGGTGCAGTTGCACTTCAAGAAACTGATGTCTTCTGATGGACTAAGTTCTCACTGAACACCAAGTGTGCATTATCTAGAAAAGCTAAAATGGACATTTATTAGTACTGAGAGAAGAGGGACACACTCCTAATTCTACATGTAGAACACGTTGCTGAAGATGAGTTCTCAGTTGACACATGAAGGGTATGTTACCAGTTATACCCCAGTAGGAACAATGTCACTGTACCAACAAATCACTCGTGCTGGATGTATGGGGTCAGCCTCATCCCTTGCAGGGACTGCAACTTAACAGGAGCCAAACAGTCAGAATTACTAGCATAACACTGGATCTTGATCAACACAATTAGTTTTATTAAGATTTCCTGCTGACACTCATAAGCCAGCAAAAATCATTTTGTGACTGCAACTAGTGTTCTTACTGAAACGTGCACTGCAGGTATGACCTTAACCAGCAGCACTTGCTACTTCCACTTCCCAAGCAGCAGTTTTCAAACAACTTCACTACAGCAGCAACAGCTACTAGAGTTCACATTTCACATCTTAATTTTATTGAAAAATTGTGAGTACTGGGATAAAAAGAAGTAGTGGAGCTGTAAGATTGTTAAATTCTAATACTTGTCCTAACTGTCTAGGTGGAGAAAGAAGTGACAGCAGAAACCATTCTTTTAGAGGGCTCCTTGCTCCTTCAGCAGGTGAGGTGCTACATAACCCAAAATCTTTTGGGTTTAGAGCTGTTCATTGACACACCATCACCTCTAAAAGCATATCATTACTGAGCTCTAAAGCATGATCATTAAGAAGTAATTTTAAACCATGGAATGCTTCTTCCCCCACCAAATTTGTTCTAGTATCATAGAATGGCTTGGGTTGGAAGGGACTTCAAACATCATCTAGTTCCAACCCCCTTCTGTGGACAGGGCTGCCAACCACTAGCTCCCTAGATCAAACTGCCCAGGAACCCATCCAGCCTGGCCTTGAATGCATCCAGGGATGGGGCAGCCACAGCTTCTCTGGGCAGCCTGTTCCAGCACCTCACCACTCTCTCAGCGAAGAGCTTCTTCCTGATGTCCAACCTAAACCCCCCCCTCTTTCAGTTTTAGCCCATTCCCCCTTGTCCTACCATTATCCACCTGTGTAATGCAGAACTATGTAAACAAACCTTACCCAGGGATCACAAATACCTTCCACTTGACACCTTGAAATCACTTTCAGAAATTTTGATTGGTAAATGCACAGTACTTTAAACAACTTTAAAGTTTTTTCAGGTTGGATACATTAATCTAGAACAAAGTATCTGCACGAATTGATGCTTGTGTATAATCTCACTGGACTGGTCAAAAGTGAAAGTAAAAGTTGAAGCACCAGGTCTTTCAACTTCATCCCTATCTTGTTCTTGGTTCTGTTATTACCAAACAATGTGGACAATAAGGTTCAAACCGGAACACTGTAAACCAGTATGTCTAATCCTTAAAATTTCCTGTTTTTCTTGGTGTCAAAGAACAAATCTGCTTGGCATCTTTTAATGAATTTTTTTTTCCCTAGTCTTATTAACTCTTAGCAAACTGAGGAATGATTTCCAAAACACACAAACCTTATCAAAGAACAAAGCCTAATCTGTGGTATTTGGACAGTTTCGATGAATATTTTGTAAAGCATTTAGGCAAAACAAATACAGACATGCCACAGGGAAAAGGATTTAAATAAGTAATGTAACCTGAATTTGAAACTGGATATGGAAAATAAGGCAAAGCTTTTACTCAGTGCTGAATAAGGAAAATTTTTACTCAGTGCTATGTTTGAGTTAATTTTTTACTTTCTAAAACAATTTTCTGATTTTTTTTTTCCAAGTAAAAAACCATGTCACGTACCTGTTGTGTGTTTCGTTGCGACTGTAAACTGGACTGCAGCCTTCTCAACAGAGGAACACCATTCCTAGACAGCCTTTTAAGCAGCCAGTAACTGTGCACTCGCTCAACAAACTGCTTCTTCCGCTGAATGGCCACCTGATTCATAATCTTATTTAATCTAAAACACGGAAAAACTGATATTGTATTTTTTCCAGCAGAGCATAACACATTATTCTGTAGAAGCTAAACATCAGGCATATGAACATATAATGAAGCAATAGCAGTGATCACCACGCTAATTTCTTTCAATCACTTTCACTATGATTATCTCTTAGCAGCAGATTACAATCAAATACATCTGCTTGATACTGTATTTCTACCAAATAAAGTACTTTAATGCTAACTGAACCTAAAGGACATCAACTTTTTAAAGATCATTAATTTTCTCATGAACAGTCCCAGATTAGGACCGAGAACAAATCTTCATGCGCATCTCAGAATAATTTTCTTACTGAAAATAAAATCAGAAATAAAGCTTTAGAACCCTACTGAAGTTTTCAGATAATTTGTTACATGCTTGACAGCATCTTCACACAGAACTAGTAGTTTATTTCAAAGACAATACACATTCACATTTTTAACATAAAAACGTGAATGCGCTTTGTCAACAAGAAGCTTTTGTTACACATCTACTAATATTAATCTTTTGATAAATAAAGGGAAGAAAAACATGTTACAAAGCTCAACACTCATGATTTTACACTACACATATGATGAACATGTCCATGCAGCAAAGCTGGAAAGGGTGACAAAAAGTTAAGCAAAGTATTCTGATTAAATCAACAGTATTTTCTTCAAACTCTGAACAGCTGTTATAAAAATAATGACAAAGTTCCCTGCCAAAAAATGTCACAAGTCTCACAAAAACATGACATTTAACCTCCCAAAACTTACAATCAAATATAAGCTTATTTGAGACAGATCTCCAACTCTACAGGATTTTGAAATCACAGTACAAAATACAAGAAACCCTTGCTGGCTGTAGAAGTTTTTCCTCATTGTATGATATTGCAGCCTAATTAACACAAGATGTCCCAATGCACTCTTGAGGGTGGGGAGGGGGGGTGTTGTTCATTTCTTTGTGGGCAAGGGTGAGTCAGAAATAGAAAAGGATTTCCCTGAGCTGGATGCACAACAGTTATAGAAAGGATAATACAAATGAACAGAAATCTGTTAACTCCTCCTACAGTATACTAGTACCTGTAGGAAAACTGTACAGTGCATAGCTGTAGAGTTATCAAAGACTGACCAGCTCAATGTAATATTAAACCAAACAAAATCAAATTCAAGAAAGGTGTCTGATTTGTAGAAAACTACCATGAGGCATTTAAAAATTCTAAACCTGCACAAATTGGTATTTTTCAGCTTCTTCCCTTTCAGTATTATGAGTAAAGCAGTTTCTCAGCTAAGTGCTAGAAGAAATGAAGTCAAATAACTAAAGAAAATGTAAAGCTGTGATTAAGCCTTGAGTAAGATGATTTTTAAGAACACTTTGGAAGCTTGTTTCTTCAAACAAACATGCATGCGAGTCTACCCTGCGTTCACCAAAGGCTATCTATCCTCGGTTGTTTATTGGCTACATACAAGGTAAGGTGCAGTAGGCCTACTCAAGGCTATACTAAATGTAGCTAGAGCCTTCAGTCATCATACAGCAAACACAGGTCTTCTAAATTCTGTGCACCTTTGTGTCCTTTCTTTCTTCAGCATTCTTGAAAAATTC
Organism: Alectura lathami; assembly: GCA_013399715.1. NCBI lineage: Eukaryota > Metazoa > Chordata > Aves > Galliformes > Megapodiidae > Alectura > Alectura lathami. The sequence continues at coordinate 89,940 of VXAV01003060.1, read as the reverse complement.
TAGCTTAACCTAAAGAAAGCTTAGAAAGTCTCCAAAAGTTTTTTGCTGTCTTGAAAGTCTTTCATAGGCAAAACAGGCCTTGATGTGACCATAATAAACTTCATACACAACAGAATCACAGTTAATTATAAAATGTAATAATAATCAAAAACAAGCAACCAAAAAACAAACAAAAACACTGCCATGTCTCTCTCTTGGAAACAGCAAAACCTACTGGAGTGAGTAAAAAAATAAAAGCAGCCAAAGATATACCTGGAGAGATCTGAGAATCACAACTCCATATGAAGTGCATTGGCCTGACGCCCATCAGATGTGGCAAGACTAACCAAACACCTTTAATTACAGCTTTAAGTACATTTACCCATTCACCATAATGGACCATTCCTTTCTGAGATAATTATGATAGTGAAGTGCTAGAATAACCTTAGGAGAGATGCTTAGGAGAGAAGATATTCTCCAGCTTTGAAGATACAAACAGAAGGCAGTGCAGAAACTACCTAACAAGTTGTAGGAATGTGCTGTTCCCTCCCTACGCTGCAAATACAACCAAACACCGGCTGCTCATGTTTCATTTAGACACTGGGCTTCAGCAGTAATACACCGCAAATCACCTGTTCACTTCTCAAAATACAGAGGCTCTCCACATGGCAGACATCCACAGATCTTAATGACACAAGAAGATATCACATCTGCTGTTAGACCCTAAAACCCCACTACCTACACTATACAGTTCTTTGATCAGCTTTTTACTCAGTCAGATGCTCCCAGGAAGAATTTTACTGTCTGAAATGCTTGAAATGTTGACAGATGATGTGACCATTTTGGGGAAACAAGACAGGACTTACTGGCTGCTGCAGCACCCTAGAAGTAGCAGAGACCAGTTTCTGCTTTTGAGGCTCCCACCCTTGACAGAGCTACCACACTGGGAAAGAGTCTCCCTCACACTCACAAGGATACATTAAGCTGTGGTGAACATGAACACAAACATGAAATTAAGCACATGCATGTTTATCGGTCTTGAGCAAGATTCCTTCTGCTACCTGAGTTAGAATTGAATTCTGAAAATTTGAAACTAGCTTTTCAAACAGTTTTTGAAATCCTTCAATGTCTTAAAGGACCTTGCTGCACGCTCCACTCACTCTCACTCCCCCAGTCCCCAAAAAAGATGTTAAAAAAACTACTGAAGAGTTGAAAAACAAAACAAAACAAAAAACCACCACAGTTATTTATTTGAAGCAGATAAGAGAGAGCTGTTAGAAGAGTTTGTAGTTTTGCAATCCAGGATCCGACCTGCACAAGACAGAACTAGCTGATCTACTGCACTGTCAAATCTCCCAAGAAGAGGTGAGACTTAGAGAGAGATCACCTCCCAGAACTACCCAAGACATGAGTGACAGAATTTTCTGCCAAGGTATCTGTCCACCCTAGAATTTTTGCCAACTGTAAGAACATCGTGAAAGAACAACTTTCTGTAGCATTTTCATTTTTTTTAATGGCAAGTGTCTACTGTAAATCAAGCACTATGATTAGCAGCAGATAAAATCAGATTTAAAATGCGCAGCAAACACCAGTGCATGAATTTAACCCAGACTGCTTTATCTTCAGAAGTAACAGACAAGTCTCATAACAATTTTTTTTTTTTTTTTGGGGGGGAATATATGTCTGCTGAGGCTGCCAAAGAAGCTGAGACTACTATTCCAGACAGCTCACAAAGAAAGTTATGTAGAAACACACATTTGGAAAATACTCTCAGAGCTCTATCATAACTGACTTTAGACATCTCAGAAAATAAAAAGCCACTCTATAGTGACTACAAAAAGCAAGAGAGATCAGAACCATCCTTGCTGTCCAGGTTCCTTAGAGAACAGAGAATCTGGTAAGTCAAAATTCCCAAGAAGCCTTCTGAAGTGGACCATGTTAGATACTAAACACCTTCCCTTCTAAATATTTCAATGATTAACACAACTAAGCTAAACCCAGAACAGAACAAGTTCTCACACAGCTCACCACACAAGAATTAATGATCTCAGGCTTGAAGAACAGCACGGTGCAGCTCAACTTCTCAGTTTTATCTAAAATAAAGTATCCTGAAATATCTGAGACAAGACCTATACATAAGATTGATGTATTTTTCTAAATGGTTTGTTTTTAACAATACAAATTAAAATTAACAACGTCAGAAAATACTCACACAATTTACATCTTCCAGAACTTCTTGAAAAGGCAGCTGTGCTCCCACGATTCGGCAGCTCCTGTTAGGTAACAGGCCTCATAACCAAAGCATTCGGTTTCAAGCTGATAAAACTGACGGTACTAATGTGTGAGCCAACAGCCCAGGCCAGCCATTTGCTCAAGCAACTTTGTCTGACCACTGCAGTTCTTGGGGTTTTTTTGGGGAGGGCCTACATTCCAAGACTACTGATGTAAGAACATTTTCCAAAACTACTGTATTTGTGCCACAGGCAATCCCCTCCCCCAGCTCCACCTGTACGCTACTGTAAAACACTGCGACAGGCACTGCCAACAACATGGAGATAGCTGACAGTCTCCTGCTTATCTTTAGAAAGAGAGAGGACCCTTTTCAACTGAACCTTTCAAACACCATCCGCATGTTCCAAGCTTGACACTGTAGTCTAGTCAAGGGTAAATTATGACATTAAAAATACAACACATTTACAAAAGCAACAGAGGATCAGGAGAGGAAATTGTTTCATTTTGAAAGGGTAAGACAGACTCAAATCATGTAAATTAAAACTGAAGTTAGTATACAACAGCTTTGGTGAGATTCTCTTTTTTTTTTTTTTTTTTTTTT
>VXAV01003060.1:73430-87099 GCA_013399715.1 Alectura lathami | reverse complement strand
TTTTTTTTTAAATCAATTGCTCTCTCAATTTTTTAAATGAATGGACTAACGCTCTCCTAACACAGAGAGGTTTGTCACCTGCCCTGCAAACAGCGGTTCTCTTAATGCACTGGTCGCAGAGAAACAGGTTGTGAACAGTAACGCTCAGTCCTGCGTTTCTTCATTTTTAGCTAAGTACATAATATATTTTTCCTCAACCCCAGAGGTTTGCTGCTGTCATATTAGCACTGTCACAGCTCCCTTCTTCCTACTCAAGGCTGCCTTTCTCTCCCAGTTTCAGCTACATGTCACTGTGGCAACTATGGCAATTAGTTCCAAGAAAGAGTGAANTTTTTTTTTAAATCAATTGCTCTCTCAATTTTTTAAATGAATGGACTAACGCTCTCCTAACACAGAGAGGTTTGTCACCTGCCCTGCAAACAGCGGTTCTCTTAATGCACTGGTCGCAGAGAAACAGGTTGTGAACAGTAACGCTCAGTCCTGCGTTTCTTCATTTTTAGCTAAGTACATAATATATTTTTCCTCAACCCCAGAGGTTTGCTGCTGTCATATTAGCACTGTCACAGCTCCCTTCTTCCTACTCAAGGCTGCCTTTCTCTCCCAGTTTCAGCTACATGTCACTGTGGCAACTATGGCAATTAGTTCCAAGAAAGAGTGAAAACAGTATCTCTGGCGACTAACTGCACAGCAGTTTCACATAGGAAAGCCACAGCAGCAGATCGGCTACTTTTTCTATTAATCACCACTAACTGCTCCCCACACCACACCTGCTTTCTAAGCACACAGGTATCATTCTAAGTGTTCTAGTAGCTGAAGATTTCTACAGTATCTCTTTCCTCAAGTTTTCAAAATATAAACCAGAGAGAAAATTTCCATCCTAGAGCTACATACATGTTTTTTCCAGGGTTACTATAGTAACTCTGGCAGAAGGAACTTTGTGTTAGAATTAGTAAGGATCAGTAAGATCAAATACCCACCAATCCATTTTTAAACACGAACAAACTTGCTTTAACTTCACTGCTCATGAGCCTCCAGTTCCATCAATACCTGATTTTGTATCTTCCTTTATCCATCACAGCTGCACTACAGCTACCTGCAGAAGGCTAGCAAGACTCCATAAAATTATACTTAGCATCACTCAAACACCAATTTGTCTCCATTTGTGGTAATATCCATGAACTATCAAACCAAGTTCCACTTCACTGGGCAAAAAAAATCCAAAGACTGCAGATATGTTTTTAAAAGCTGTCAGAACAAAACACAAAATATTTAAATTGAATAAATTGCTACTAAGAAAACTGAGGATCAAGAATGTTTGAACTTTCAAGCTTTGCTCACTGAAGTTCCACAGAACACATTGAGACTCACAACAAGCAGGGAATAAAAGACCACTGAACTGCAAATGGTTATAATAATTCCACTGACACCAATTAGAAATAACTTTTTTTCTACTCCGCTTTTCCGTTATCGAAGTTTCTATTTGGGGAGTTGGAATGAATTCTGGGGCCTTGCCAATGACTCCTATGAGCTCTGTATACGAAAACTTCAGCTTTCAGAGATGTGTGAATGTTCTGTATATTTTAGAGTTCTGTCTATTAAATTTGTCTTTCTCTGCTAGGCTGAGAATCTGATAACACAGATTTTCTTCACTGATACATTTTCTGAAGCCTCAAAGTGTCTTCAGTTTCCTATTGGTTATTTAAAATTTATCAGTACATAATTTAATTCTGACAGAACATGGAGGAAGCACTTGTTCATGCTTCACATGGTTGTGAAGCTGAGCACCTGTATTTCTACTTCCACAAGTGGCTTAGAAATGTTCACTTGGACACGAAAGTAAAATGCTGAACTTAAGAGTTAAGAAAATGCTCACATTAATCCTAGTCAATGCTCAAATGACAGTAGTAACAGACTACTTAGTTCCTACCCTAACAATTAACTTTGTGACCTTCCAAACCTTTGGATAACAAAAAAACAAACAGAAATAATAACCCAAAACAAACAAACAAATAACCAAAACAAACCCAACAACAAAAAAAAACCACCAGGAGTACCAGCAGCAACAACTAAATGCTGCCACTTTGGAAAACTTCCTTATTCTCAGAAAAATCACATGTATCGATTTACTTCTGCCACTTTCTACACATCTTGATGAGTCATAACTTGTTTAAAAGTATTCAAAACATTTTTCTGTACTTTTTTTTTTGCAGTAGTCATAACCATACCACCTATGATTTTGAAATATTATCTCAAAAGCCAACTTCACATCATCAGCAAAGTATTAACCAAATAATAAAGAATTAAGCAAAAATAGAATTTTCTCTATAATAAATCTAATTTACTAATTCTTTTACATTCTATAATTTGGACAACTGAATAACAAATTACAGGAAACAGTTCTTCAGACAATTCATACTGAAAATCTTATTTTTATATAGCACTTTAAAGATGCATCACACTCTAACTGCCACAAAAAGTTCACACAATTGCAGAAACACAGAAGTACTGAAGAAAAAAAAAAAATAGAACACTTAAAATAGCTTTGGTGGTTTACTACTGTTAAATTCAGATAATCACTTTTGAACTTCCTAACTGTAAATCAAGACCTCCGACGATGCTCAGGATACTAATGATGCACCTTCACAAAATATCTAACATCTACATTTAAATCTTCTTTGTCCTGTACATATGAAATTGAAACATACAAATAAACAAAAAAGACAAAAGAGAATAAATTTGTATCTATAGTATATTCCTCTATCCCTTTTGTAAAAAGTGTGTTTAAATATGAGGCATCACAGGGGAAGCACCCCTCAGAAATCAGTCAATTGTCAGAGATACAAGTAACTTCCTTTTTTTTTAAAAAAAAAAAAAAATCACTTTTACAACCTATTAAAAAGTTATATTTAAACACACATATTAATTTCTATCTAACAGGGCAACCAAAGTCGAGATTCACTGGCTTGAAAACAAAGCTCTAAAGATAACATATCTTTTTAAATTATTATTATTACTTTAAAATACCACTGAGTTTAAGCAAAAAGGTAGGATGACTTCAACAGTTCAATGAATGACAATTGCTTGTATCCCCTTCCACTTTACATCCAGGTGTTTCTACCATCTAATTGTTAGGTGCAACATAAGGCACATCTACATCACACTGCTAGAATTAAAATAAGTATTTCCACACCACTGTGTGAAAGCATACACACACATATCTTCAAGGAACAACAGCTAACAGACATTAATCTGGATTTACATGGCTTTTCATTTTGTTACAACACTGGTTCTAGAAGTATTATCCACTGCTGTTTCTAACATCAAACTTTATTTCTTATTATCTTCCCATACTTAGAAACTTTTCAAAAGCAGAGAAAACCAACATAATAGAAACCATCAAAATACATTCCCAAAGAAACTCTCAAGCCACATATATGACTCAGAAGCATGATTCATGAATGCAAACTAATGGTGTCTCAAAGGCCTTCGTAAATGTTACTTTACGCTCGCACTGTGTGTTTCACCACTTTCTGTTCATTTCTTTTTCTGGTCCACACTTCTCTTTAGAGGTCATGAAGATTCCCAAGCCTAGACACCATGACTACATTTAATTATTTATTAAGAAAGTTCAGAGAAATTCTACTGGATAAATTATGAAACTACAACAACAAAAACATTGGTTCTGCCTGCCTTGAGACGAACATCCACAGAAACCCTGTTTTAATACGAGGAGCAGTATCACAGCAAAGACTGATGTAGACAATTCAGGTAATATGAAACATAAACATTAATTTTTACCGAGTTGAAAATAAGCATCTCATTTTTTTTCTCAGTTCTCTGCTTGTTCTTCACCTACTTTCATAAATACATTTTATTCTTTTTCAGTAGAAGACAGCTAACACACATGAAAAGCAAGTATAATGCTGTGTTCCTATTTAGTGCTTCTTTCGCTTACTTTTTGTTTTCTGTACAAGTATTGCACTACAAATGCTTTCTTAATTTCAGACACTATGTATACACTATGTATAAACAAACTAAAAGTGAAAGCAAATATTTATATATTTAAAATGTCTGCTTCCACTTAGAGTAACACCTGCATGGATGGTATTTTAATGACGCAGATGACAGTGTCTCAGGGCATATTCCCAGAATGCTGAAGTATTTTATTTATTTTTTCTTCCAAGCATATGCCCACAAAATCTTAGTTATACAACATTTTTAAAGAACACAAATACTAATGCTGGTTTTACTTTTCAGAAAGCAATCACATCTTAGATGCCTCTTTCTCGACACAAGATCAAGAAACTATGCCAAAATGATGTTATTTGTACTACAGAATCAAGCAATCAAGAGTAAGAGAAACCACACAGTTCTCACAGCAAACATTACAACTTACTCACTAGATAAGGTACCTGCTACAAAGGACAACAACAGCCAGCAACAGGGGGGAAAATTCACAAGAAATGGAGTACAGAACAGGTACAGGGCAACTCACACAGACAAGAAGCAAGGTTTAGAAGTTTAGACTATTCAGTTAACTATAAAATTCAGAATTTCCTAACTTGGAAGTTTTGGACCAAAAAAAAACAAAAAACAAAAAATACCTTCACTTTTTTGGCAACTAATTTATCTAACTAGGCAGAATTCAACCATCACACATCACCTCTGCAGTACAAATCAACTTGCCACTGTTTGCAGAGAGAGCAGGTGGTGGCTGCAGGCAGCCAGCACTGCCTGCCAGAGGGGTAGGCACTGTCTGTACAACACAATCAACAAAATTCAGCACTTTATATTTCAAGAAAAATCAAATGGAATTTCCTATTAAGGTGAGAGAGCGTTTCTGTAGCCAGGAAGGCCTGGTGCACATCTTATGCATCCACGAGATTCCCCAGTGGTCTCATTCCCCAGTGGCCAGCAATGAAGTCACCTCAAGGCTCTCACGTGACATACCGCATCTTTGGAAGGTACGGACTTCCTGAAGAACTGAGGCAAGAGATGGCAGATCGATGCCCAGAAAGCAAAAGGGAAGATCAGAAGTAAGCATTCACCTCCTCTTATTGCAATTTAAAACCTTCTGATCCCATACTCAGTAGTTCACAGGTGACAGTACGAGAGGCCATATAATTAGATTAAAAGTGACCAAGGCATGACACTACCTACATAATTTAACAGTGAATAGCTTCAAATATTACATTTGTGTAAGAAACAATGGTAACTGAAAAGGGTATAGCTCTCGAAGTCACTCAAAACAGTAGCTTAGGAACAGAGACGTAGATACAGAAATTCATGAGCTACAGAAAGTTGTGTAGAAATTATGATGTTGTTTTACACCAGCATTTTCAACATGCCTTATATTTAAGACAGACATTTCAGAGAACAGAATTATTAGAAGGGCATCAGTAAAATATCCAGTCTTTGATATATACTCACTATCCAGGCAAGGAAAGAACATACCTTCTACCTTCAACAAAACATACATGGCAAGGGGCGTTTCCCCAAGCAGGTGAGCTCAGTGGCTGCACCCACCAAATATTTTCCTCCTCTTACCTACAGCTCTCATATACAGCTACCATCTACAGAACCAGCCACAGACACGTAGTCTAGGTATTACTGATGAAGAAAGTAAAGCAAACAACTCCTCAAGTGCCTCTCAGTTTTCACAGTATGTTGAAAACAGGGTTCATTTCAATTTCTTTAGAAAAAAAGCACCAGGGTTTAAACCTGGAGCATGTGGGTTTCTTCTCTGAGTTTAAATAATTTAGTTGTTCCTCTTCAAGATTTCTGGAAAGGCAAATAATATTCCAGCTTTAAGGAAAAAAAAAGAATCCCTCACATTTAAAATAGATTAAAGGAATCATTTACATGAAGACTGATGCAAAATGATCAACGCAATTCATTATTAGTACATAGGTGTGTATTTAATCCCACACCAAAAAAGTTCTTTAAATGAAAAAAGAAAACAAAACAAAAAAAACAGTCAAAGAAAATTAGACAACTGAGAGCTGGGAAATGAAAATAAACTTTTCCTTTTAATATGCCCATTTCTATTCTGCTTTTAATTCAGGTACCAGTTTTCCAGGACTAAACACATTCATATCAAAAAGAATACTTAAAGAGTTTCCTTGGGTGAAGACAATAAATGTATAATAAAGCTTAACTTCATGCCAATAGGAAAATCCTAGCTTAAGAGCAGAATTTTNTTTTATTTTTTTTTTTTTTTTTTTTTTTTACACATCTGATATAGAATAGTACGAGGAAAATGTGTTTTCTCAATTAACATTTCTCAATTAACAAATATCCATGTTTGCACCCAGTAACATGAAGCTGAGCATACATGGAATCTCTCTGCAGTCCTGGAAAGAAATTCAGAAATCAATAGCCTTTATATGTCTGTTTCTGACAACTAAAAACACCATTAAAAAAAAAATTTGATTATAGTATCCTTTCAGTGTTGATGTCTGACTTTTACAGAAGTTACCTATGGGAAGAATTGCCAAAGCTACAGCTGAGAACATGCATTCCAACTCTCAACTCTCATTTAGTCCGTGTTCTTTCTTGGTCTCTCAGGAGGATGTAAGCATAAAAATCAATCAGGATCATCTTAATTCAGTCAAAGGCAAATTCTTTTTATGAACTCCATCTCCCACGGACAACAGTACTAGTTCAGATAACAGTATATGTTGCTGTCAACTTAAGCCCTTCTTCAGTGCATCACTTACCAAAAATAAATTAATTTTACCAAGTAAATCATGACAGAGAACAGTGCAATCATCTGACGGTGTCTGTAAACACCACACAGGAGCCAAAGGCTGTTTGTCACAGTTAACCAATAAGTAGTTACATACACCTGCAATTCTTGTTACGGGAAAGGACTTCAATCTCAAAAAGATGTTTATTTTAGATTAATAGAACCAATTTTAAATGTTCACTACCTGAGACTTGGTAGCTAGCTTTCAAGAAGCATGGTTTATTTATAGCATCTTAAAAGCCTTGTACGTGATGAACCTGCACATGAAACTAGTGCCTCTATTGAGAAACTTTTTTAAGTACTATTATTAAATTCAGTAAGAATTTAATTCAAGGGGTAAACAAACATACTGGTGCTGGAAACAAAACAAACACTCAGTAAAGACAAACTTGGGTTTAGCCCCAACAGTCCAATTTTACATTTCTTAGCACAGTAGATTATGTCTGAAATGTTCAGCAAGGCCAAAACTGTTTTTCTAACCCAGAGCTTTACTCCATTGCTCAAATCCCATAAACTTGTATTTCCACTGCTCAAATGTGTTGTAACTCACTTCAAGTGGAAGAACTCTGAGGTCATGCTGCTCTTTTGAGCTACGATGTAGCTAATTTAATTGAAATTCATTCCAAAATCTTTAACTCCTGAAATAAAAACACTCAGAATTGTCATTCTGTTCCAACTCTGTTCATTACATACGAAAACACCATTTGAAGCAGCCCCACTTTCTCATGCGGGTGCCGCTCCACAAGCCTCACCAGATCTAGAGCCATCTGCCAGCCCCCGATCATCACTGCTAAAATACAGAAATATGGCATGTCAAACGTAAAGGGCATCTCCAGCTCTGGTGCTTATGTTTTACATTTGCACTTAATAACAAAAGCTTCTGTGAAAATTGCAGCAGATACACTAATACAAGAATCGGCAGAACAGAACTTCTTACAAAGTATAAACTTGTAAGCAAAGACAAGGTTACAATTAAAACTCTTTTGCACACACAAGAATTCATTTCTGTTCAACCAGAAAAAATGTACTAAAGTTACAGGACAGATTTGATAGCATAACTGCATGGGAGGGCACATTCATGTTGTGTTACACAACGAAGACCACATTAGCCAACTAAATTAAAAAACCAAAGAAGTGTACTGGGTACCAAACGCCTCCAATCTTCACAAACACTACTGCATTTGCAAAAGGAAAATGCAGATATAGGAAAAACCTCCTGAAAAGTTACTCTGCACCACAACGAAAATATTTCTTGGAAGCCTGTTTGTACCTGCATAGACCTTACAGTACATGTTTATATTTAAGTTAGGTGGGATGAAAATCAATACATGAAAATCTAATTTTCATTTTGGAGCTCTCAAAGTTAGGAAAGTAAGTTCAGATTCCCAACTTAGAAATACAGTTAACTTTGAACTTGGCTTTTTAAAATAAAGGTCAACTACATAAGCTATTTTAAATTCAGTGGATAATTCTGAAAAGTACAGCCAACAATAACCGAGAACGTAACGCGATTTGGTCTGACAAAAAAAAAAAAAAAAGTGGTTTCTGAAAACAAGACAGACCTCTTACTAATTTCTCTGAAGAAGTTGTTGCATTTTTAATGCACTGTCACTGAAATGCATCGTACATAATTTACATTAATCCTCTGAGTACGGCCTTTAAGAAACATATAGAAGAAATTAATAAAAACTTTTAAGTCTCTGTCTAAAAGCATTGGTTTAAGATTAAACAGAAAAATTAAGTAAAGGTTTCTCTCACTTGGATGGTTTGCTTACCTCTGGGGGGGAATATAAGGAGCAGATACTGTTGGCATAACTGTACAGGGCTCAACAACTGTTTTCTTGGCTTTTTTTGTCTTTTTTCTGACTTTTGATGTAGACCTAGCAGTTCTGACTGATCCCTCCTTTCTACAAACACCGTTTTTGATTTCAGCTTCTCCATAAATATTTAGAGGTCTCCGTATGCAACCTGGGGGAGTATGTACATCACAATAGGCAGTCTTTTTCACAGAGAATGTTGTCCCACTGCCAGTTAGCTCTTTCACAGGTTCCATTTTCATATATAGACCGGCCTTTTGAGCACATGTCACATGGAATGCAGTATAGCAGTTTGCTTTGTGGCACTGGATGCAGGCACCAACACCTTTCTGTTTACAGAGGTAGCATGTTAACTTCCATCTGGCTGGGGGAATGTTCCTGACACCATCAATTGGCTCGATAAAAACCGTATTGGCAAATCCAACTTCTGGAATCCACAAAGCACATACAACATGTCCCCAACGATCATCATCAGTCTTTTTAAAGGCACCTCCCTTGTTTGGGCACAGCACACAGTCTACAGGCCGAGAACGGGACTGCAGACAGTGTCTGCAGAGCCACTGGCCCTCGGGTATATATGGCACCCCATAGCATTCCTGATGTACTGCTAAATTACACATATCACAAAACAGGATCACATTGCTGTTCTGACATTCACCATCCATGCATATACAACACACCGCATCTTCATCAATTAAAGACTGATGATCACCCTGCTTTTGGTTCTCACAGTAAGACTCTTTCTCAAACCTATCCATAAGGAATTCAAACATGTTTTGGGAAACAACTGACACTCCATCGCTTTTTCGCTTTTCATTTATTATTTCTAACCATGCATAATCTTCCTCGTCCATGTCATACTCGACTTCATTATCAAGTTCTTCTGCTGACTTCTCAATGAATTTGTAATAAACTGGAGGTCTCCGAGGAGCTGAAGGGGGACTGTACTCAACGATCCGTACTTTTGGTTCTGGAAGAGGAGCTGTTGTAGCAGGTATACCATGCGAGCTTGGAAGAGATTCATTTTTCTTCTTCACTTTGTTGTTTTTGTGTCGTTTGCTTCGTAGACAAACCGGTGGTCTTTCGCTATTTTCTTTATTGCTGTTGCATTCACTCATTTCCTGGGCCGTAAGATCATCTTCCAGTATAATCTCCAGAGGATCAAAGATGCTGATCCTATGCAAGCGACCTTCAATTTCTATTTCAACCATTCTTTGAGCTTGAGCGTACGTCAAGGTTTCTCGTGTGGGGGAGTGCTTAATACTGCATGGGGAAGAAGAATGCCTCGCTGCCGATACTCGATGACATCTTCCTTTCCTCCTCATTTGGTAATGTTTACCTAAAACAAGAGCAACAGTTACAGTTGTGAACTCTGAACATTTATATGAAAAGATTAGTTTTGCTATAGTAAGAGAAATAACTTCAGTTCTATGGCCCCCAAACTACCTTTCCCATTAAAAAACAGAAAACACTAGCTTGTCTAAGTAAGCACAGCTGTCTAAAATCCACAATATAAAAACACTGCAGAAGAACTAACTGTAAGAATTCAGCATGAGAAAAAAAATAAAATAAAAAGTCAGAAATGACACAGACAAAAATTATACCTGTTACACTGTAAGAAATACAGCATTTCCAATTGCTGAGAGTGTCTGCAGTTTTTTTTCAACAGCTTCAGGTTTTTTCCCCTCCACATCTCCCCTCTAAAAGAAGCAACATAATCCTGAAAGAAAAGTAAGTTTTCCCCACAACTGTATCCCATGCAGTTTGGAAGCCATGTTAACAACTCAGTCATTACACCTGTACCTACAGCTAGAAAAACAAGCATACTTCCAAACTTGAAGCATGCAGTGCAGTTCAACAGCCTTTTTTTTCTTTTAAATCCTCAGAGTCCACTATTCTTTACCTTACTACATATCCACAGAAACAGTTCTACAAGTGTTGCATTTAAGAATCACGACATCTCCATGTCCACAGTTATTACCAACATACATTTTATTGTTTCACATCACTCCCACGTCAGCAGTGCCCAAACCCTTCCATACAGTGAGATGCACAGAACAACAAGAACACAATTCAACTGGCAGTGTAGACATGGTGAAGTATGGTCTGCAGCTAAGAAATACTTCACTTGTGAAGCAGATTTGACTTACATCAAATACCTGTTCTTTGCATCTGTGCATGTGTGTACATACACACCCTCATTCCTCAACCCATGCTCCGATAGTTTTCCTCATGGCAAACAGAGTAGGTAGATATCTCCCTGTCTTTAAACCCAAATCCAAGCTCTTCATAAAAGAAAACTGACAATTTTCAAGTTTGACACCTGCTGGAATAAGGTCAGCTGCTGTTACACACACCAGTCCAAAAAAAAAAACAAAAAACCAGCTTTGGTCCCCCCCACCATGGAACACCAAGACTAGGAGAGGAATGCAGTTTGATTACAAAAATTCCAACTCAGATATTCCATGCCCACACCCTTTAAGACTTCTTTCTATGAAGTCTGAAAAATACTATAGAACCAAATGACAGTATCACAGTCAAAAGTTCTTCTATCCACCTTTTCTCTCCATGTTAAATCACTTCAACCTCAGGTACAGAAAAAAAAATAAACTTGATCTTCAATGAGCTGCTTAAAGCACTATTAGAGCCTCACCATTTTAATTATAAACCGTTGGGAATTTCTCGCTTCATGTCAGCGCCACGCATTCGATGAAATAATTCAACCAGCATTAGCAAAGGACACACAAATACAGAGGTCAAAGCACAATCACTGTCACAAAGCAGTACTGCTGCTTCATGAAGAAAACAGCAAAGATGGGAACAGCTCATACATACGCAGAATATTCTATGCAGCCTGCCTTTTGTTTCTGATTAGCCTGTGATACCAGTTTCAAGAAGTCCACCTGCAAAGTCCTGAAGGAACTCCTATTAAGGGAAGACAGGATAGCTTAGGCAGCTAGCATTAGAAGTAGCTCTTTAGAGCGTTACTGTCACAAACTGACCTTGCTTTCCCCCAAAAAAATTAAAAAGATGAATCTAAGCTAGCCTTTAACCCATGTGAGAATTAAATATATTGCTCATAGATCTGACTTTTACACAAGTATTCCTTAATTCTCACTACTTGTTTTTACAGCACAAGTTCAAAACCAGGCAACACTCAGTGTTTAATCATCACATACTTCTGATACACTATTTAGTAACAAGAGATGAAGAAAAAAGGTTCCACCACCTCTTCAAACAAGTGTGGATGCAATTTAATACCTTAATTCTGTTCAACAACATAGGATTAAGTTAGATCACTTTTTTTAACTGCATAAAAAGTTTAAACCACTAATACTGAAGGTGCAATAACCAGAAACATACAGATAATTTAACTGCAATCAGAAGTTAGCTCCCACAGTTTCACAACACATTTTGTAATTCAGAGGCCAAAGATAACACAGTGACCCCAATTTGGTTATCAGCATGAACAAACAGTATCAGAGATTTTTCAGCTAAAACACATTAATGTGTCAGCGTACAGCAACCCACTCAGGGCCGTACAGTGTCATTTTATGGTATATTTTGGTATTGGTCTTGAATTTAGTCACCAGTGAAAACAAACAAAAAACCCAGATCATGTAAATTATGTCTACCTCATACTATTGCACTTCAATTTTATCCAGATCTAAAGGCCTGTTTTTTTTTTTAATTATCTCTTGCTACAACTGTGAGCTGGTACACAACCAGCCAAGACGTCCATGAGGACAGTGACTGTTTTGAACAAACTACTCAAGAGAGGTGAGAAGTAGCTTTCAGAAATCAAAAACTGTGTTTACTTGCCCACATTTAATTATCTAGCTTAACTCAGCATTACAGAGAAAGAAAAAGAAAAACACCTAGATTTCCAAGCTCTCCCTGCCTCTTTTTCCTGAAATTTTTAAGCATGGCAGCAAGGAGGGAACAAGAACAGCAAGAAAATATTTCAAAGCACGTGTATTCTTCCTTAGGACTACTGACATAAATGTCAAACTGTATGCATTGGAATGCTAAAAAAATTAAAAAAAAAATAAGAAAAAATGACTGAGCTAACATCTTTGCATCCTCCTTAAAATACTCAACGGTAAACAAAGCTAAACCACAAAGCAAATCAGAACGTGCTGGGAGAACAGCTATCCTCTAAATATAACGCAGTGAATGCAGAATGGGAATTGGTACTAATCTGACCTAACTTTGTAGAAGTTTATCATGAACGACTTCAGTGTTCCAGGAGCCAAAGCAGTGGTGGCTGTTTTTGTTTTTCCCCCCAAAAAAGACTTCTGTTTGCAAGTGTCCTATGAATATTCTAGAGGAAGACCACATTTCTGCATAGCATTCACGACCAGCAATCAGTGTGCTTTTCCTTGTTAATTATCAGACACCTTTCTTCCCCCTCCCTCTTAGAATATCCTGAGGGCCCACAGGAATGAAGGCCATGCATGTAAGCTTGAAGATCCTTAAACTATGCCACCAGCTCCATTGGATACTGATAGCAACATCACACCTTCAACAAAACGAGACAATTCTAACCTACTCCTGGTAGCACTTTTCTGCCTCTTAAAACAACTTAAATGCTGCATGAGATCAAACACTGAAAGTCTGCAGCTTCTCTGAGTTACATCATCTGCTTGGGAAGAAACGCCCCAGCAGACACTTTCCTCCTTACCAAGGAGAATACTCAAAAACTGCTGTTTATGTGGAATGCACGGTATGAGGCCAAACTACTTTTTATTAAGGTGCAGGATTGCTAAAGCCAACAAGAAAAGCATAATAGCGCACACTTTTGATTACAAGTGCCTTTTAACAACCTCTGTCCTAGTTACCTTCCTCCTCTTCAAACCAATAGCCTCGGGTCCCTGGATCCCCTGCTCAATGGAAAAGGGAATTCCATTCTCAACGGATACTTTTATGCAGACCATTAAAAAGAGAAAGACACAGGAATGCTCTTTAGTCCCAGACAATGAAGCAGGGTAAGCAAACGCCGCTTACACCCGTACGGGGAAGCAGGGGCCTTCCCCGCAGGGGAACACAAAGCACTGCCGTCCGCGGGCCGGCCCGCGCTGCCCGCGCTCCCGCGGGCCCCGGC
>VXAV01003060.1:62139-72444 GCA_013399715.1 Alectura lathami | reverse complement strand
GGCTGCGCGCGGGACGGCGGCGCCAGGCCTCGGGGGACAGGGCGGGAACGCGCGGCCCTCACGGCCGCTCCTGCGGGGAGCGTTTAAACGCCTCAGCGCCGGGGCATTTAAACGCCGGCCAGCGGGGAAAGGAGGGGGAGCGGGACGCGGGACAAGGCTTGCAAAACCGAGACTCCCAACTACAAGTAACTGGTATTTATTATTTCTCTGGGCGAAGTCCAAGCTCGAGCTTAGAAAATTTGCTTCAAAGTTTGCTCTTAGGTGGTCTCTGGGTCACGCTTCTGCTTTTGAGTAACTGGCAATAGCCTTACATTTTGAGCAAGCAAAATCCTGCTACTTGCAGCTCTTGGTGCAAAGGACACCCTTTGTTATGTATTATTTTTAGACAGCCGTATTCGAGATCTGGTGGACTTCACTGTGGGTTTTCAGGGACAGCTGCACCCACATGCTCCATAAAACTCCTTTTGAGCTAGCCAGGTCTGAGACAAACACTTGTGTTTGCCCATCACCCAGAACAAGTCCTGCATGTATCGAAAAGAAAAGCAATAAAGAGTGGGGCAGGCCTGGTCTTCACTGCCCATCTGTAACAACCGTCCACTGAGCAACGCCTTCTCCAAAACAACTCCCTGATTCATTTCCACATTTTTTCTAGCACTGTTTGCCTGCCCCAGCCAGCAGTTAGACTGACAATAAATCTATGTCTAGGAAATCAGAAATAGATACACCTGTCATTGCATGTAGAGAGTGAATTAAGGTCCAGAGAGCTTAGGTAGCTTATTTAAGGAAATCCTGTACCACAGGCAGTGCGAGTACTTTCCAACTCATCTTTCCCCCATCAGGGCCCGTCCAGCAGTCTGCTCTCTAGCAAAGCAGGAGCTATTTAAAACAGCTAACATTTGTGCTGCACACTCAATGTGGAAATAGATCTTTAGGATCAAATATCAGATTGGCCAAGTAACTTCAATTTCTGAGTTTAAAGAAGAAAAAAAAAAAGGCTGAATTAGTTACACAGGTCACCCGGCCATTTGTGTACTGCTTGTAAGGAATTACTCCAGTTATATCGCAAATGACCATACCACCAGTCTCAGAAATCCTACAACACATTGGCTTAAATCCATGTAGTTGCATTGGAATTCAGCTTGTGATACTAAATAGAAAGCAGCACACTAAATCATGTGTTAGTGCACAGCCTAGTTGTAAAAATGACTAGAAATAATAAATATTGTCAATAAGCTAATAATAAGCATAATAAAATCCCATTTATGATAGAAAATATGTTGTTTTATCTCCTAAGTGATAATCCACATGCATGTCTGTCCTGCAGCTGTACAAATGCTTTACAACTGGAGACAAGCTTTCCGCAGAGAGCTTGATGGGGTCCATACTCTCTCATGTCCAATGCACAAGTTTGGCACTTTTCCAGTTTCTTTTTTCTGCCAGGTGGATTACAGCACTCCATAGCTGCACATCCCCTCAGCAACAGTGTTCCTTACACGTATTTGTACCATTTAACCATCTTTTTGCAGTTTGATCTCATGCTTTATTCTCTGGCAAACTCTACTTACGTGACTTTCTTGAGATTCTTCTTCCAGTTCTGCCTGCTCTGCACATAGGGCACAGTTGGTAAAAACACCTCATCCATACGGTGTAACGTCTTTAACTTCATGCTGACAGAAACAGGAAGCGGTAGTTCCAAAATCGTTTCATCATGAAGGTAGTGGCAGCACCACTGATTCCCACGACCTACTGGCCGCGGACTCCTAGCACAGCCTGAACTGATCACGACAAGGTCATGGTGCCAGGACCTGGTCTCCTAAGATATTTGAGATGAGAGGCTTCTAGTCTCTCTAGCATAACCCAGGAAGGCCTCCATGCTCCTCAGACTATCTGCAGAGTTTTAAAGCACTGCTGAGCTCCGTTTCCCGGTGCCTGCACTGAAGATGGTAACTCCACCTCAAATTACTAACATACAAGCAGGGTTCATCGGTGCTCTAGATCCTCTCAAATGTTAATCAGGAAGAAGGAATGAGCAGTTTTACCATGCACCGTCCAGGCTCTGACTCAGAATGCATGCAGTTCTTTGATAACGCTGCTTCACAGCAATGGCACAAAGATCAGGAGAGGCCCAGCACACAGACCAGTAACAGGAGCCTTACACTTTTGAATTACTGACATTGTAACATTATCACATTCTCAGTGACATCATAACAGCCCAACAGATCAGATCCTCAATGCTAAATACTAGAATGTTAGCTCATGTTCTTTCAAAATGCAACACTGCTCAGTATTATCTGGTGTATTTGACAAGTCCTGAGCACACACTTCTATAATCTCAAAGATTTGTTTCCTTGCCTGCTCCATCTCACAAGTAAGATCTAATGCCTCAAAATAGTATTCTTTCCATTTTTGGAAAAGGAGGAAACAACTCTAATGGGATGCCATACAATTTTGAGCAAAAAGATTAAAGGGTCAGAGGCAAGAGGACTGTCGCAGCCTTTTTTGGCACTAGTTCAGTGAGGGTGGGGTTTTGGTCCCACTCCATCACAATCTTCACACCCCTGCTTGGGGACATCAGGTTTTGATTCAAGTTGCCACTGTTGACTAACTCTGCAAGGAAGATTTTCACAGATGGAATATCTCCTGCTTGCCAGGTTTCACCTGCACTAGTTACCAAATCCTCAAGAGAAACATTTCAAGGTGAAAGATTCATGTAAACAAACATAAATGCTGTTCCTCTACTTGCGCATCCTCTTTTCCCTTGCAGAATCAAACTTTGAGACACTGCTACATTGCTCAGATATATCACCTACACAGTAACACCTTTGTTCCAGATTAATAGAGATCAACTCAGACCTGCTGCTGTATTTAAATTTTGGCAGTGGTCCTGATCTTCCCTGGACTGAACGCTGTATTCCTTTCCCTGTTTGAACAGCCAACTGGTAAAAGGGAAAGCAGGAGCCAGGTCCCACTCCACCTGCTCCCTAGAATCTGCAAGAATCTGTCAAGATAGATTTTGGACCACCATAACATTCACATGTAGGTCTTCATCCTGTCACAACTCTGCCTAACCTTGCTAAGGCCTGCCACACCTCTGTATAGTTCCGCAAACCAAACCATCCCTGTAAAGTTTCCAAAGTCTGGCTTCCCCACCACATGGTTTACTCCTTCAGACTCACCAATACATAATTAATATTCCCCCTGGAATACTGTCTGGCAATATACAACATTACTGTGGTTCCTCACATC
Organism: Alectura lathami; assembly: GCA_013399715.1. Taxonomy (NCBI): domain Eukaryota; kingdom Metazoa; phylum Chordata; class Aves; order Galliformes; family Megapodiidae; genus Alectura; species Alectura lathami. The sequence continues at coordinate 69,198 of VXAV01003060.1, read as the reverse complement.
CTGCAGGGGGCTGCTTTTCCATTTCACTTACCTCATCAGCTGTGGCACTGGCAAATTACTCAGAGAGTGTGACTGTGCAAGGCCAGCTGTTCTCAAAAAGAAGATGGATCCCAAACCTCACAGAAGCCAGGACAGCATGCACCGTGGATGAGATGCTCAGCCCTATTACAATACATGTTACAGCAAGAGGCTGACAAAACCACAGCTGTTTATCCTCAGTCTGTGAGGTGCTCTCCCTACACCTGATTTGGAACTACTGCCCTGAAAGACAAATCCATGCATCCACTAATCCATCTCCTAGCTATCATCAGTACTTTGGCAGAAAGAGATTTCCTTTTTGTACCAGAGTACTGAGTGGATATATGGTCAAAAGCCCAAGATGACAACTCCAGAAGAAGGACAAACCTTTTAGCTTCAAATATGGAAGAAAAGTCTTAAGCCTTTTTACCACTAGAAGATAACTGAGTATCTTCCTTGGTTAGAAAAAAATCATGTTTTTTCTTTAATTCCTCTGATTTTGAAGATTTTGAGCATATTATGAAAAAGGGTGGGTTAAGATGAAATATAGGTGTTCATCCATGTCCACCAACTTACAGAACCTAAGTTGTTTTGTTTCTTTTGGCCTCACTAACTTAGTTCTGTATGCACTATCTTTTTCTTGGAAAGTGGTTATTTATAAAATTGATAAGGAGAACCTTCAGATCTCCAGAACAGCTCATGGTGATCCAAAGGAACAGCCTTCTCTGAAATGAGTTTCAAAACAGACTGTTGTCTCTGTCAATGCCTCTTAAAATACTGATAAAGGCAGAGCTTTTATCATCAGAGCTCCACCAGAACTCAAGCTACATCACTGTGCTTGCTAATGCCTCTGTGACACGCATCTGCTGTGCAGTCCTGTGGAATGTTGTTATCTACAGATAATACCTGAAGAGTGGTTTGACAGAGCGGTCTTTAGGCTGCACAGCTGCTATGCAAAGGCCCTTACCCCTTTTCCATTTAAGAGTTCGTGTGAACTACTGCTTGCAGTCACCTACTGCAAGAAGAGGTATGTAGCCTGTCACTTGCAGCCAGAACAATGTTAAAACAGATCCTGAAGAGGCACAATCGACAGGGAAACCTAATTCCTGCCTTCTTTACCCTTCCATTGTCTTGACCCCTTTAACATCACATACCTTCAGGACTTAGCAGATTTTGCAGGCTCTCTTTGCAANAAAAAACTAGTGTTAAGATATGTTAAAGCATATGTATGTTATGCTTCACAAAAATATATATTCCAAAGTAACTTCTGTTTTCACAAAATGCTGCACCAAAAGCACAGAGCTTACCCATCTACTCATCTGTTGGTCTTCTAAATAGTAAAGCAGCAATGTGCTCAATGAAAAGGATACAACAAATGCACCCTTTGTGAATCAGGATAGACAGCCACAGAGCTTACGCCAACCACATTGCTGAAATTTCAGGATTGTTGTGAGGTAAGAAGATTCAAAAGCTCAGAAGCAGATCAGGAAAAGGAAATACTGAAAGTCATGTAGCTTTTTAAAGCTGATTTTAAAACAAAAACAAACTAAGAAATCCCACCCTTTCAGGAAAGCTTTGCACTCATATATAATGCTGTGGTTGTTTATGGAAGAGCAGATAGATCCTTGAACAAAGAACTGTACTATTCCCCTTCTCTCCTCTCATTGCCTCTTTGGTATTAATTATTCAATTCCTAATGTTCACAGATTGGCACCTTCAACATGTTCTGTATGGTAACTCCATCTGCAAAGACCTTTACGGGAAGCTATCCCTGCCGAATGGTAACTGCCATCGTAATAGCCTCATAAAGGCATCAAAAGTTTCTCTTCAGCCCCCTGAGCTGCCTCACTGCACAATCGGGCAAACACAGTTGCCAGTGCATGGAAGGCAACAGGCAAGTAAACCCAGGGTTTGAGTGCCCCTTTAGCATTCCTAGTTATTAGGCATCGTCAGCTTAGCCAACAAAATAAGCCACGTGTTTAGAACTGGAACGTCTGTGTTGATTCCATAGAACAACTAACTGAGCCAAGACAACATGTCAGTGGTAATGGATGGGAATCAAAAAGCAAAACAGTAATTGCTATGTGAAATGTTCTAAAAATATCATACTTATATAGCAGAGAACTACAAAACACTGTGGCTAAGCAGTTTACATCGTATTTTGACTTTTTTTCATCCTCAAAATATGCTGAGGAAAACTGAGTATCAGATGAAGACAGAGTTTATAGAAAGTTAACACAAAACAAAAAAAAGAAACTATTTGAAATGCAAATTTATGTCAAAAAGCAGTCTCAAAATGGAAAAAGAGTGCTCTCCGAACAAAAACTTGACACAATATTTCTCAAATCAATCATCATTTTCAGTGCTTTTACTTCTAAATTCTCCTGCAGTTGTTCTCCTCATCAGGTTTGGATTTCAGAAGTTTTTCATTTAACATCAATTCAGGTAACTGCTTAAGCCAGCACAGCCCGTGTAAACAATATTACTAGAAACATATTCTTAAATTTCTCACTAACCTTTCCAGTTTCCTGATCCTTTCCTGTATGCTGGAAACAGCCTTCATCCAAGTAAAGAAATCTTACTGCCTCCATCAAGTTTGATAACTTACAAAATTAAAGTAACTCTAAGAGATTTAATAAATTATTTCCAATTCCTTGCTGTCAGCATTGAAGCTTGTAACCTTAGTATCTAATTAAGTGCAAATTTTGAGCGAAGTGGTTTTCCTCATTCGGTCACGCACAAAGGTTCATCTCCAAGGAAGAATTCAGTGTTTATACCAAGTTAATGCTTCACCTCTAGTACAATTAAATTAAAATTCAATCAGCAATGAGACAAATCCAGTCTTAATTACTTTACTACCTCTTCCTCATTCATTCTAGAGGACAGACCCGGTCTACAGATTATTAAGATGATTAAGGCAGTGTGCAGTGGAGGAAGCCTTGCTGTGAGAATCCCTAGCCATTTACTGCAGAAGAAATCCCAAAATAGATGGGCTCATTCAGAATTAGGGCCCTGTTTCCTCACTTACATGGTGAAGGACTACAAAGCAAGGCGACATCAAATTCCAGGGAAGAAAAATGAAGTGAAAAAGTCAGTCAGAAGCATGATTCAATACATGATATACATGAAAACACTATCAAACAAGAAAACCAGCTATAGCTCATAGCTTCAGAAAAAAAAAAGAGTCCAAAGACAGGCATCCATTGTTCAGAGAAATCCTATTCATATGTATCAGGTAACAAGGAAGCAGTAATGAGCCCTGTGCAGGTTTCCCTTGGCTTGTCTCAGACCTGGCTACCTTGGCCAGTGCCTGATGCATCTCTCTATTATCCATGGAGATCTTCTAAAAATCACATGGATACAAACCATTTCTAAAATATAATATGGCTTCATAGTGCAGAGAGAATCTTAAAAGGCAAAAACAAAATAAAACAAACCCCCACAAAATAAAAAACCAAAACCAACCAACCAACACAAAGAAGTAGGATCTTCAACTTGAGCACTCTTGATAGATGTATTCCAGCATCATCCTCACTCCACACAAAAGCTAAGGGTGAATAAATCCTGTGAATTTCATGTCATACGTACAACTCAATGCCAAAGTTACTGACTTATATTTCTGATGTGCTATTAATGCAAGACGATAAAGTGATTAGCCAGTTTAAACAAAAGAGGTAACAGATAGGAAATCACAAAGGCATCATGGCTTTGGCAGTGAATATTCCTTAAAGTTGCTCCCAAACACTGTGTAATTGTTCATTCTCTTCTGAGCATCCAGCCTGAGAGCTTGGATGTGATAGGTACAGCCAGGTGCCCGCAGGAGTTGATGGAGTATGTATGCTAAATACACAAGTACTCCCCTATGCTGTGCTCTTAGAAGCAATACCCTCGTGATACTCAGTTGGACTTCTGAATTTAGCACTTCTGACCTTTATCTCAAGGTTTGGATTTTAAGTCACCACTGTCTCCACGGGGTCCTGGAGGAAGCTGCAGTCTATGCGAGAAAAAGAGATCATTAAATATATTATTTCAGTGCATACAAGAGGCAGCAATTCTTTGTGCTTGACTTCATAATTATTTAGTTCAGTTTGTCTTATTTGGTATGGAAAATACATCACTGATATACACGTTGTTTGAGGTGAAGTTAAGGGTTTGAACGATTTGGTAAAAGAAAGAAGCTTACCAGAGCAATTTTTGAGATAAATTCTGCTAGAACAAAGTAACAGCAGCAAAATGGTTATTGTTCCCAACACTGGTATAACATTAAGTGTCTCCAGAAGTACACAAATCCAGGAAGACAGAACTACATCAGTTTATCATTGCACTATCAATGTTATCATTACTATCAAGGAATTAAAAATTCAGATTAAGATGAACAGCTCAGTGGCTGAAGCGACTCTGTGACCACAAAACAAAAAGCTCTGTCTGCAGCAACTGAATCCCTACAACCTTCTCATACCTTGTAACAGAATATTGACAGAGAAACAGATAGACTAAAGGAATATTCATGTTCTGTCACAGCAGGAGTCAACACGAGGCATTCACATAGTTGCCAAGTGGTTTTAGGCTTTTGTTAGCCTAAAGCACTCTTGCACTGAGAATGACAGACTGGTACCTACAGTTAGTGCAGTGACATTTCCTTCTTCTCTGAACCTTTAACACCCATTCTCCAGAGAACCCAAACAGTTTCCTTGAGAGCATACTCTCTTAGCTTGCTGATATTCTACAAAACACAATGGGGAGCTAGGTATTTTGCAGTTTACTCCAGGTAGTCAGCAATTAATCATTTACTATCACTTTTAATTTGTGTCAGGTTAAGTTAAAAGTGCAAATAAAGGCATTTATTCACAATATCTGAAACAGGTAAGTTTGTAAAATAAATAAATGGGGAAAAATACTCTTCTGAGGCTAAATAAGAAAGGTTTTGGTTACTCACTGTCAAGATGCCATTCCACCTTGCCAAAGGATTACATTCTCACATACTTTCACTTCAGACTGTATCTTCATCTTTATCACTACACAGCACTACCGCTACATCTGCCACAAGCTGGCAGTCTGGAGCCTTCCTAGGTATTGCAGTTACTTTCCTTCCCTTGCAGTCATGTCAACAGATCACCAGCACCTCTTTGTTTTACTCTTCACATTAATTGATTGCTTTTGAGAAGTCTTTCTGGTCCCACTTTTGCTCTGATTTTTGAGGCTGACTAAGTTTCTGATGTATTTTTGCAAAACAGAAAAAAAGTTGCATCTATTTCACCCACCCAATGTATGATAGACATCTACACGTGGAATGGTTATCAGGTAACTCAGAATTTAAAGAAATTTATAAAGAAAGTTATCATCTTACATTAACCCTTACTGAAATTTTCATAATAGGATGTATTAAAAATGAAGAGGTTCAAAAAATATTTATGGAACAGTGGGAAGAGCAAAAGATGAATTTCATGTCTTTTTAAGTTTATTGTGCAATTTTCAGCTCAAAGTTGGAAACTCTTGAAAGCGATAGCTATTACAAAAAAAATTCACATATTTGTATGTCATCATGCCTTCCATAGCGTGGTGAGGGCAACTGTATAATTCCAAGTAAAATTCAACATGTTGTTACAATTTTATAGTTCATTAAGAGATGCTTTCTGAGATTATATAAAGCTATTTATTAATATCACATGTTAAAACATCACCATAACTATCGGTCAGACTGATAATAGAGTATTTTTAGCTAAGTTCCCACGTGCCTGTTGCTGAGCCTGTCTGATAGATAGGGCCAATACCAAACTTTGTTTTTAGACAGCTGTTCCCATACAAATGCATTTTTGTAACAGTGGAAACCAGGCAAGTTGAAGCAACTTTGTCACAAATACTTTGGCCTCAATATTCCATAGTAGCAGTTCAGCTGTATTGGTAAAAAGCATGTTGTCAGCCACCAAGTTATAACATGGAATGAAGAGGACTGTTAGCACACACTCTAATACTTACTTTGTTGTACATCTGAGTTGCATATGAACAACAACAACAACAAAAAAAAAAACTCCTAAGAGACTTCCCAAGGAAGCATCAACTATAACAGATCCTTTATTTTGTTAACAAGAGCCATCCATTTAGAGGACTGCACAGGTACTACGAAAGTACAGCCACACAAATGGTATAGAGAAAACGCTCAAGAGCTCCCCTTTTTGATTTGAAATAGTGATCAGCTGTTTTTTCTTTCTTTGCACATATTGATATATACACCCACCAAAACATTTCTGACTACATTTGTTGAATTAAGAAAAAAGTACCAGTTAATTGATGAAGACAACGCAGATCAAGAAACAGGAACTTGCTCAAAAACGTTGGTTGATGAAAAGAAGCTTCTCTCTCTAAACACCGGCCTAAAGCACAGCATTGCTTTTAAGAACGGGATTTTACCATCAACGTTGCTACTGTTTTTCTCCTGCCAAAGGTATCACCATCAAGAACACTGAAATCAAAGTATAGCAATCTACGACTGCCACCAGGAATTTGGCAACAAATGCCAAAGCCTCACATGATCATCTCTTTACCCATCTCTCTGTGGAACAACATACACTTAGAAAACAGCAAACCACCCGACAACACCGCCCGCCCTGAAAGAGACGCGTGGCTCACTCCGTCCACCCGCCGGCCTCGAGCAATCAATCCTTCTCCACCCGGAGGACGGCAGCCGACCACAGCTGCACGCAGCACCGCGGGAGCCGAGACCTCAAGCCCACGCAGGGGACTGCTCCTCGGCTGGAACCGGCACGATGCACAGCCTCGACCCTGAGCAGCTCCCCTGTGCTGGCTGTCGAGGGGATCCAAACGTCGCGTGAAGCGCCCTGAAGCAGGCAGCGGGCAACAGACAGAGCTACGAGCACGGCGATGCAGAGGCTGAGCCGAACACAGGAGGTATGAGACCGCAAAGAAGCACGCATAATAGCGATTAACTTCCTCGAAACACGGTGCGACGCCCACCCGCCCGGCCCCGTGCTCAGCGTGCGTGCTCCGGGGCGGAGACGCCCATGCAGCCCCCTCCCCAGCGGG
>VXAV01003060.1:35135-55620 GCA_013399715.1 Alectura lathami | reverse complement strand
ATAATACTTTTTTTTTTTTTTTTTTTTTTATATATATTCATTTTGTTTGTGGTTTTTGGTTTTGCTTTTATTTTTTGCTCTGGGGTGCTAAAGTTGAAAATGCCTGATTTTTCTTGACAGTTCTGAAGACTAGGGATTTTGAAAAAAGGGGAGAGCTAGTCATAGAAGTGCAAGTCCTGGAGCTATGATCTAAACTTGAAACATCCCATCACTTGCCACAGTGACAGTTAAAATGATTTAAAAATCTTATTTAAAAGGAATTACTTTCTTCTTTTCCTTAGATACAATCATCATCTCTAAGTTTGAGTAACAAGTGTCTATCCTCAAATGAAGCCTCCTGCATTCAGTGGAACAGATGTGTAAGTTTGGTTTTTTTTTTTTTTTTTTTTTTTTTTTTTTTTGGCTTTCTTTTTTTATTTTTTTCCCTCAATAAACTAGTGGGCAGCTTGTTTGTTTAGGGTCTTTAGGTAAGCCAAAGGATAAAAGGCATGAATAACTGTATATCTGAATTGGCCTGTATGGAGCTGAGTAATTTAGCGGGTGGTTTGTGTGAGTGTCTGAGATTTAAAAAATAAGTTTGGAAGCCTGGATATCTTTACAGTGTTACAATAACAGTAACTGGCTTATGATTTATGGCGCACCTCTTACTCTGTGGTAACAGCTGACATATACATCCTCACCCTGCAGTCTGCCTCCTAAAAAAGGGGGAAGTAACTTGCATGCTCTGCCTTCATCCTGTGCCCCAATTACACTTGCCTCATTTCAGTTTTTCATTCTCACTGATAGAAATATACTTTAGTATTTTCTTCCAGGATTTTTGTCTGAAACTTTTTTTTCTTAATATGTTCAGTTTGAGCTGTGCCAACAGATTTTTGGAAGCGTAACATTAATTTAGTGCATGTAAAAATACTCTATGTAGATTAACATCGATGCTTAGATTAACAGTAAGTTAATGGGTTATTCTTGTGTAGTGTTTCAGATAATGCTGTTCCTCCAGTCCTCCTCCATTAGAAGCGGTTCAGCTTTTAGGCTGTCTGTGTGATTGTTTAACATGCGTCTTAGCAACAGATGGACCAAAAGTTTGAGAGGTAAAATGCTGAGCTAGGAAGTGTTGGTGGGGTCATGTAAGATTCTGGCCTCTATAGGAAAAGAAAAGTAAAAGCATGATTCAGATTCATTTCTTGAAGGAAAGTTTTCCTAGGTGACACATGTGGAATACGTGCAGGATTTTGCTACATACTAAGACTGCTTGTGGATCTTTCTTTGTCAGAGACAGAGTGAATTGTTAGTGCTTTCCACGTCCATAGCATAGCCAAAGAACAGTCATCATCTGCAGCAGCTTTTTGAGTCAGTTATTGACCACTGTAAAGAAATCTTAGAAGAGGGACTATTTTGCTTTTGCCAGGATATCCAAAGTTCACTCATCTATATGACGCTGAATTCCAATACGCTCATCTCAGGGTCGCTTTGTGCTTTGTGCCGTTTCATTACATGATGTCAAGCAATGTCGCTTTTTATATTTCTGCCTAAAGTGGCTCTCAAGGTTAAAAACCTCCAGTGATAATATGCATTCCAGTGCTACCTGTCCACTGAAAATGAGCATCTTATCTTAGTACCTTCTAGAACTATTTTTTGTATCATAATCCAGATGAAATAACTGTTGACTGCAAGTTGAATTGTTCTGGTAGGTAGTAAAGTCTGTAAGCAGTTAGTCTTAAAGAAATTACACGTCAATATGAGCTCCAATAGACAGGTATCTACATTTTATTACCTACCTACAGTCATGTTTGTGTGCTTCTTTGAGATCCAGATTTTTCTTTTGAAACTATTTTGTTAAGGTTTGATAGAGTCATGTTTTCATGCTTATTTTGGGGAGAGTGAAATATAAGTAATACATATGTTTTAAGTCGTCTCATACTACTTCTTACTGGGGTTTGCTTTTCTGCAAAGGGCTAGACACTATCAAATTTAACTTGCACTTAAAATATTTCTCCTTCCTGGCATGGTAGTTGAAGTCTGACTTTTTTTTTTTTTTTTTTTTTTTCTTTTCCTGTGCATTTCAGTGTATCAATATGCAGCATGCAGTATATTCGCCACTACAGATTGCACCATACAGCATACTGTGAACAAACAAGTTATTGCATACTGGCTCCTAGAGCTGAGTAGCGTGTCCCAGAGAGCTAGCATTCTGCAAATGTTCCTTCTGTTGGTAATACCTTCTTCATCAGTGATGCATTAGGCGCCCTTTTTGTAGGATGGGTACTTAACCCGGGCTGAAGCAATTCCTGAGAAAAAAGATGGAAATATTAATCTGTCCAGATGTTAAAAATTTAGTTTCAATAGGTTGGAAATATTATAGATCTACATCTGTTAACATTCAGTGTAAGAATTAGGGTCTCTGAGCACATATTCTCTGCAGTTTAGATCCTTCAAAATCTGGCTCCTGATTAAAGGGATCTAGTATGGATCCCTCTGTGTGTGTTGAAAAGGTAGACAGGAAAGGCAGCACTCAAACCACTGCCTGATTAGAGCTCCCCCTGAGCTGTTGGCTCCCAGCTTCTGGCAAACTTTCTTAGTGAAGATCTGGGACTGTGAAGCCATGCTGGAATCTAACATAACTGATGGCAATGATGTTGTATTTTCCACTTTCTGCTTTTACTCTGCGGTTCCCCTTCCTTTTCTGCATTAAAGGTGGGAACATGATATGCTGATGACTGTGATCTGTGAACAGGAAAAGAAAACAGAAGGCAATGGGTTAATCCTCACTGCATAGGAAGTTCTTGCTTGTTGCTACTTGCATTAGTAGCCACTTAAATAGTGGAGTGGGCCTGCTTTCCGGGAGCCAGGCACCCTGCAGACCATGCTGCTGGCAGCAGGCTAGCATTTCACACTGGGCGATCGGAGGACTTGTGGTTGTGTTCTGCTTTCCCCTTCTTAGCGCTGTGGAGTTGTCCTCTGTGGCTTACTGTGCTGGGGGGAGACCATAATCTGTTTAGGGCAGGAAATACAACGATGCTCATAAAGAGCAAGTCCCCATACTTCCCCTTTCTCTGAATGTTTTTATTAATTTCCCTTTTATATACCTCACAAAACATTAGGTTTATTGAAATAATTATTTTGGCTTCTGTATAATAATAGAAATCAAGCACATAGGAACAGCAAAGGCTATGCTTTTCTTTATGTGCTCTTGTGCTAAAAACTTCTTAGATTGTGCTCTGAAGAAAACCTCCCATGTATCTTATTCTGTAAAACTTATTTAAATTACAGGCAGTATTACGGAAATTAAAGCTCTGCTTTTGTTAGGGTAGGTTCTACAAAAAGAATATACTTTAATTAAAATTAGCTCCTTGAGCAAAATCCTATTTGCTCAAATTAAAATCTGTGTGTGCAGCGACAGTGTGGCTCTCCTATGAACCATTTATTTTGGGAGAAGACTGACCTATTTGTTTGCCAGGGACAGGAGTGTCTCTTTGGATTTCCTGCTAATGCTCAGCGTGGTGCTAGTGGAAACAATGCCGGCTTTCCTGGCGGGGATGCCCCTGTCTGCTGTGCCTTTGCTGCAAAGTCTCACCTTGTGTGGAAGAAGGCAAAGAGAACGCACCCTGCGAAGAAGTTAAGGGAGGAAAAGACCCTTTGTCACAGAGACTAGGGGCAGGCTGGTTGAAAACTGAAGAGGGAGACCTCTACGCGCATTTGTCTGTCTTTCTTTCCTGTTGTATGATTTGGAATGCTTGCTTTTAGAGGGAGAGAGCTGAGGCTCTTGTTTTTTAAAGTAGGGGATCAGATGAATATGTCAGAAGCTGCTGATGAGCATACAGTTTACTTAGAAAACACTGAATGGCAAAAAGACACTTAAAATGGCATTAAAAGGTTCACCCCCATCATGGGCATGGCAGATTATACCTGCACATGTTATGGAACCTTGTGCTCATTGGCAAGATTGGAGTATTTTTAAACTTCCTAAAATTGTCCTGGATGATGTGATGATTGTTTTCTCTTATGTTTGGTAGTAGGTGTTGTTTTCCTTACTTCAGGTAAAAAGTAGATGTATTTCTTCAAACTTCCAGGGGCTGTGAATTGTGTTCTCATTCTAACCTGCCTTGATACACAGAAGTGAGATGTTTCAGGGTACGACTGTGTACTCTGAAGATACAGCAGTATATCTTATTACATGCCCTCAGATAGTTTCGCTTGTCCTATGGAGAGGTTTTCCATCCTGTCTGAGGACAAGTAGCTAACTGGTATTAATATGAACACCAAGTTGCATTAGTGGGTGGTGGTGAAGGGTTTTTAAAACAGACCTCGTCAGGCTTGATCCTTGTTACTGCCGAAATAGGGACTCAGGATAAACTTAGCTGTTCAAAAGACACTTGTTCAACTTTTTTTTTTTTTTTTTTAATTAAATTGCTTGAGCTAGAACTTTTTATATTTTACTGCATTCTGTGAAGGACCCTACTTACATTTTGTGAGGCTTTTTTCTCTTAATACTTATAAGGATATTTACAGCAAGAGTCCCAAGAAGTCTCACCCTACACTAGGCATGGCATGCATCTCCTAATTCCTTTCTCATTCTCTGTCATCCTACCTGAGATGAGCTGAGAGCTCTGTTTTCTCCTTTAGAGATGTCTCACTTTTAACTCTTTGGAACAGCCCATTAAAGTTCTTATGGTTTAATTCTTGCTGAGCTTAAAGGTTGACACCTTAAGGGAAATAAAAGTAAGTGACAGAAGTATATGTACACTGCAAGCTAGGAAAGTGGACTCATCAGGAGATAGACAAAACAAAAGTCCTAATCATATGCCACTTGTTTTCTCAGCTGTACACCACACAGGAGGAGGAAGAGGAGAGTCCTATGGGCTAGGCAGAGGAACTGATCACTTGGGGAAGTGTCAGAGGAGCTTTGCCGTGAATTTTCTATCACTTTTCTGAAACCAGATTGCTGTTCTCTAGCAACATAGAGTAAATGTTGTGCCTTTTATCTTTAATTCTTTCAGAACTTATCTCTTATTCCTGTGTTTTTGGTTGTATTTTGTTTCCTGTTCCATGATAGTGCTGTTGCATGTTCCCTACTTCTGATCTTATTGTTCTCTTCTGCATCTTAGCCTCATGTTTTGTTGCTGGAACATTTATCTGTCTTTGCTCCCCTCCACCCTAAAGTGTACAACATGAGATACTGAAAGCAGTTTGGCTTATATCATTTTTTAGGGCAGGACATCAAAACAGCACATACTTCATCTGTTTTAACTTTTTTTCTCGTAATAAAACTACTTTCTCTTTCAGCATTGTCTAAGAATTGCCCCAATTTTATTAACATGTAATACTTACTAGTCCAAAAATGCAAATGATAAAAATGTCAACATAGAAGTTAAAGTCTTTCATTGTTTTCACTTGAAGCAATGTTTACCTGATGCATGAGATGTATGACAATCCTTCTTAAAATTTACTCAAACAATTGCTTAAAACATAAGTGTTTTAACAAATGACAGGCAGATCTGCCACTTTGTAGGTGCGAACAATAGCATAGAAACAGATCCTGAAGTATTGCTTCAGTAGCATCACACTGGATAGTGAGAAAGAAGGCACTTCAACTGAAGAGACAGTTTGGATCACAGACAAATGTTGACATAATTTACTTACCATGACAAATCTGTTTTTTATGAGCAATCTCTTAGTAAAAGCTGTCGCAGAAATGATTAGCATATGTGCAACCTGCTTTTTCTCCTCTTACAGTGTGGAGCTCTGGGAAGTTAGCAAAGGACATGTGAAGGAAGATAGCCACTTTTGAGATCTGATGGTATTTTTAGTGCACCAAGGGAAAAAAAATAGCAGCAATTAAAGGCTTATCAGGTGGTTGTAGGTGTAAGCAGCGTTACTGTGTGTGGTGATGCATGATGTATGGTGGTACATACAATGTGGTGATACTTCTTTATTTTTTACATCTAACTTTGGAATGACATTGATTAGGCTGATATTACTTTTTTGTTAGTTTTAGCTGTGTTTTTATTTTATTTTTTTAAAGAAAGATCTGTTTGAAATCATGTGGAATAGAGATTTCTGTGCTATGGGTTTGTACTGTTTAACACAGTGTTACTTAAAGCTAGGTGATGGAGGCTGGGGATTCAAGTAGATGGATGTTTAACAAGCTGTCAAATATGTGATGGTTTTCAGAAGTTAGTTTGAATTTTGCCTCCCTACCCCATATCCTAGAGAATGCTGAGCAGTCAGCCTGTATCAGTGAGGTCAGATGAAACGTGGGTATTGAGCCTGCTTAGCGAATATGGCTGGGCTGTAAACGGGGATGCACAAACTAAACATCATCCGGATGTGGATAATATGCATGCTAACACAAACATCCGTATTCATATCAGACTTTGAAAGTAATGACTGCCAAATGTATAGTATCTGAAAAACAGTGTCTCCTTCTTTTTAAAAGTTGCATGGTTGATGATATGCTGGTATAAAAACTGAATGAAGAGCCAGACTCATATTTCTTAAATGTTAATTTTGAGAATGAAGCTTGACTTCGTTTCTGCTTTGCGTATATTTCAGAGTACTTTTTAAAAATGATGCTAACCTAGATCATAATCATATGGTTTTTCTTCCGTTTTGTTGTTTTCATTAATCATTTTCACATCTTTCACACAGCAGTGTAGGAGCTGATGTAGTTCTTTTCAGGGGGAGCTGGTGCTCACGCTTTCCTCCTTACACTCAGATGCAGATGATTTAGGATTTGAGGTGGAGATAGCTCCTCCTACCTCAGCTTTGTACAACTGTGGTAGAAAGAGGGTTCCATTTCTTGCATCCTTTTTGAGATTTTGGAGAATACCCAAAAATGACGGATGTACAGGGTCCCATGGACTTTTTGATGCTTACAGTAGTAAGAGGAGAAAACAGATATAAAACAACAGCAAAAAAAACCTAAGCTGGCTTTTTAAAGAGTTGGAGGGTAAATCAGTCTGAGCTGATGAAATGTTACCTGCTTTACATGTGCTGGTTAGGTTCTAACTTGACACTGTCCCTTGAGCAAGAGCCTGAGACCAAAACTGTCACTTCTGAGCTCTGCTGCTGATTGTTATCTTCCTGCATTATTTTTAATTCAATAGTGATGGGGAAAATAGAGGAGAGAGAGGAGTCCAGAGGCTGCTAGACCAAAAAGTAAGACTAGTCTATCATATGACTAAATATAAAATAGTACATATTCACAGCAAAATTACTTCATGTTTTGGGGGGTGGGAGGCAAGAAAAGGGGGAGTACATGTAGCTGGTAGTCTCTGTAACTTTTCAGTCTCTGTACTTCAGCTGAACTCCTGCATCTGGAGCTAGGGTTGTGTACCCAGGCTCTAATGATCATAGGATCATAGAATGGCTTGGGTTGGAAGGGACATCAGAGATCATCTAGTTCCAACCCCCCTGCCGTGGACAGGGCTGCCAGCCACTAGCTCCCTAGATCAAACTGCCCAGGAACCCATCCAGCCTGGCCTTGAACTCAGCCAGGGATGGGGCAGCCACAACTTCTCTGGGCAGCCTGTGCCAGCGCCTCACCACTCTCTCAGGGAAGAATTTCTTCCTGATGTCCAACCTAAACCTCCCCTCCTCCAGTTTTAGCCCATTCCCCCTTGTCCTACCATTATCTACCTGCCTAAAATGATTATAGTTATGGCTATAGTGCACGGCTGTCCACCCCACAGCTTTTCTCTGACTGGGATGAATGTCTGGCTTAGGCCTCCGCTTACACCAGGCACTGAGTTTAGCAGCCCGAAGGGGCATTAATGATCTTTATGCTTTGACAAAGCTGAGGTTGGGACAGGTAGCACAAGAACACCAGGGAGCTCACGTACCTTCCTTGGAGGCTCTTGCTCCTTCGGCCTTGTCTTTCCAGCCTCTGAGTGTGTGCCTTTGTCCCATGACTCTCCTCAGCACATTTCCATTTCTCTCCTTGTGCACTGCTATGGATTTGTTATTTTCCCTTTGTGACTTGTCCTGCCTTCTCTCTTCAGGGGTGTGGGAGTCAGGGCATCAGCTGCCCTGCCAGGATTCTGCCCCACTCCTTCCAGCAGCAGCTGCCTTGTTTCTGCCTTCTAGCCTGGCACAGCTCCTATGCCTCGTGCCCTGCTTGGCCATACACCCACGAAATCCTCAGCCTTGGAGGAAGGAATGGGGATTCCTTCCTCCACCCCCCACCCTTGTCTCTTCTTGTATACACAACCATACTAACTAATCTGTGGATGCCCCCTAGGACGTTCTAGGATTTTTTTCCTCTACCAAAATGTTTCTCTCAGTCCAAGGTAGAACTTTAATTACAAAAAGTGCTTTTTTTTTCTTTTTTTTTTTTTTTTTTAAGAATTATATCAGGAGTACTTAGGGACCCTTGGTGAGAGTAAGACCATTATGGATGTACAATGTAGTAAAGTGACTCTGTAAATCTTGTGGTAGAATAGATGGAAGAGGAAAGAAAGATGAAAGATGAAGGATTACAGCCCTCCTAACTGGGAGGGGATCATGTACAGAGAAGTGTAGACTCCTGCAAGACTAGGAGTTTGTGACTGAACATGAGCTAAACCTAGATGCTACTAGATACTACTTTCTTAGGCAGTGTTCAAAAAGGTTGTATTTTCATTACTTCTATATATCATTTTTCAAAGATAAAAGGACAAAAAAAAGCATAATTGTTGAAACTTTAAAAACAACAACAACAAAAAAACCCCTTTCAGTTTCAACATGTGTTTTTTTTTTTTTTCTCCAGTAAGAGAGTACTTGTAAAGTTATAGCTTTCATCATTTTTTCTGCTTATGCCCTGTCATTTTTTATTGACTTAGATATGATTTTGTTGATGGTGTTTCCCATCCCATTAATAAACACTTCTGAGATTTTTTTTTTTCATATTTTCTATGAAGTACACAAATTCCTGTAAGCTTCAAATCTTTGATAGGAGGTTAATAAAAAGTCTAGTATTACCTAATTGTGATACTCTGTTCTAATATCAGGTTGGGGTGGAGAATATTCCTGTCAACAAGGAGCAATATGCAGCATTGATGGTGCTATTTCCACACTTGTCTCCCTTGTGTCCAGATGGAGCATTTGGGGTTGCAGACATGAGAGGGTATTTTGCAAGCTGGGTGGAAGACCTTTGTAAAACCACAGGAGTTATGGGTTAATGTAATCTGGAGTGCAGCTCTCAGACATTTAGGATTAAAGGAAGTAGCTGTAGCTCTGCCTTTCAGGTGTCTAGAAAGGTAATGGAATAGTAAAGACGGCTTTAGCTCTTTTTTCTCTCACTACAATTCTCTACAAATCATACTTTCCATGGTGTCCAGAACAACTTGCTTCTTTCATTAAGCCTAACTTTCTCTACTTTGATCCCAGTTATACAGTTGCATCCACTAGTATGTATGGTAGCTCATATGTCTGTGCGGGTTCCCGTGAACTTCAGTGAGACCTGACCATAGGACCCACATCCTGGCAGAGTGTAACTAACATGCTAATTTCATACTCTCTCTAGTACCATATTTTAGTGACTCAGTATCTTGCAAATGTGTCCAGTTCTGTGTGGGTGAGCTGTGATCAACACCATGTCAGAGTCTGTTTCTATAGAAAAAATCTGTCACTGTTCTTAATTTTCTTACTTCCAGAGGTTTCTAACATGGAAAAGCAGTAAGGTTCCTCTCGGCTATGCATTCATAAAGATTTGTTTGCTTATTTTTACGGGTTTTTGTTTTGGTGTTGTTTTTTAAGAAAATATTCCTTAATTAGCATGGTACCTGCCATTGAGAGGAAGATAATGATAATTTCTTAGAATGTCTCCTCCTCATTGCTTGTATAATTTTAAGGATGTTCTTTTTACTTGATGCTGTTACTGATGCCTGTAGAATTACAAGAAAAAAATAAAAAACAAAAACAAAACAAAACAAAAAAACAAGATTAGCCTTATTTATTCTAAAACTGACATTCATTTGTGCGAATTGTTTTTAATGCATTTCTGTCTACTTCCTACTCACAAAATCTATCACTACTTTTGATCCCTGAAACTAGTAAATAGTTTTGCTTTCACTTTGTCCCCACATTGTGCTTCTTTGTTGAAACCCCTACCCTTGCATTTTGTAGATGTGTGCGTGCCTAATAATTTACAGTCTGTAGAGTTAACCTGTTTCCTCTAGACGATTATTTGCAGTTAGATTCTATAATATAATCAAGTCCATGATTGTCACCTGACTGCTCAGTCTAAAATTTAAAATGGTTTAAAACTTGAAGGGCACTGTCTGCTTTAAGAATAAATCATCTGCTTATGATTCGGTGTTCTTGCTTGCTTTTCGTACTTCTCTGTACAGTAACACACATAAACACGATCCCAGGACACGAGTGTTTCTCTTTTTCACCCCCTTCCTTCAGGTGTGAGTTCTTCAGGGCACGGCACTCCGCTCTGGCACTCTTTGGATGAGTGATATTCTCCTGACATTTCTCGTCAACCATCATACACTCTCAGTAATCCAATTTTGAATGGAAAATCCTATAAAATGTTTCTGCAGGCTTCTAACCACAGCAAGCCACTGGCTGTCTACTGCCATTTAGGGACTAATAGTCTGAGAGCAGACATGAGTAGATAATTGTTTTCTAGTTTATTTTCTTTCCATTTATTTTCTTTGAAGATTTTTGTTGCAAGAGGACTCAACTCATAGAATCATAGCTATTGAAAGTGTCAATTTGTTCTAAGGTACTGTAAAATTTTGAAAGAGGGTAGAGTGTCGTGTTTGTTTTAAAAACATTGATTCTTGCAAGGAGTTGGCATGGGAGACAGAGATTAAAAACATACCCATCTCTCTAACCCTGCACGTGTTGAGGTGTATATTCTAAAGAAAATTTGCTTTGAACCCTCAGGGGTGCTTGAGGGGAGGAGTTTGACTCAATTTTACAGTCTGATATAGTAACACTCGAAGTAAGGGAGATCAGACAGATATCTGATGGAAAATGGGGAAAAAAAAAAATATGTGGATGCCCCTTGGAAGACTCTGCAACTTTGGGGATTTCCTGGGAAGGACCATGGACACCTAACAAGTAGACAGGATGTAATTAATATTTTCTTGCCTTAAACCCGTATATATAAGTACACTAAAATAGCGTAACTAGCCGCAGTATTTAAGTGCTTCATAACGCTGCATGTAGCAGAGCCCCCCTAACAGCATGGAAGTATTTTTTATCACAGCCAAGCATGAGTACAGGGGTAATGTGTAACTGCAAAGGGAGACCTGTGTTAATTGCACAAGTAGGGGACAGAAAAACATGTCAAGTTCAAGAATTAAAAACTGCAAGTAAAAACAAAGCATCCTGAATAATTAGGAAGCATTTCTGGTGGAACCAGAACAGTTTCTGGTCCTAAAGAAAATGAGATAATCATGTCAGGAGCAGATGAGATTGCTTCCCACACACTTTTTTTTTTTTGGTAGAGGAGATGGCAAGCATTAAAAACAGCAAGCAAGAGCAAGGAGAAACAGGGGAGAAAGTCATGGTGGTAGCCTTGGGGTCTAAATAGCTCTCGCCTGTTCACCTCAGCTTCAGCAGCTGAGACCATCAAGGACCATAGCCATCAGTGTTTCACTGCTTGGCTTCAGCTCAGTGGTATTGTGTCCTGAAAGGTAATTTAGGATAAGATGATTAGGGCCTAGCTGTTTGAATATCTGATGATAGTGACTGTTAGCAGTTAAGAACTAACCATTGCCAATGTGTTTAGTTAATGAACATCGATCTAGGAAGGTATTGTTATGAGGTTTGCAGTTGGTCTCCTTTATCAGTCTTCTAAATCTTCCTGTCACAGCTTCCTCAGTTCAACTGCAGAAATGGTTATCAGGGTAGGGATGGGCGAAGCATCTACACAGACTTTTTTCCNGATGTGGTTACCTGAGGCAGAGAAATTGTTTTCCACTTCATCAGAAGCTGCACATGTATTTGGTGTGAATCTAGCTGAGGATTTGTAATGTGCTTACTGTAGCTTGGCACCCACATGCATAATTTATGTTCGGTAAGCTCTGTGTGGAGGGTATGGTTTGCCAGCCTGTTTTGTGACCCCATGTCACAGCAATTTTCCATATACTCATGCTTTTGCATATTTGCAGACTTGTTCCAGATCCAAATTCAGATGAAAAATATAAAAATCCTGTTTGACTTCTGTTCAAAATGTTGACTATCTTACACTCTCTCCCTCATCCCGGAT
The DNA here is from genome assembly GCA_013399715.1 of Alectura lathami. Taxonomy (NCBI): domain Eukaryota; kingdom Metazoa; phylum Chordata; class Aves; order Galliformes; family Megapodiidae; genus Alectura; species Alectura lathami. Next base: position 43,418 of record VXAV01003060.1, on the reverse strand, counting down.
GCATGTGCTTCCATATCATCAATATCTGTGTGATTGCTAACTTCTGATTCATTCAGTATTATACTGAGTGTTGTAAATTTAGCCTCTGCTGCCAGAGTTGATTTCACGAACCTGTGGAAAGTACTGGGTTGGTGAGCTGGCTCTTAGAAATTGAAGGTTCTTTTTCTTCTGCTCTCTCCCTTTCCCAGAACTGGGGTTCTCTCTTGGTGTCTGAAAATATCTTTTTTTTTTTTTTCTTTCCTTCCTGAGAAGGCAGAGCAGCACAAATACTACAACTTTCACAGAAAGAAAAGGCAGAGTGGCTGCCTTTCTCTCTGGAAAAGTTTTGATGGCTCCATCTCCATTGTCTTAAAATAGCTGTAATAAGCTGATTGCCCCTCCTTTTCTCTGCTCCTTCTGCTACAGTGGAAAAGGGGAATTATCATTCTGATAGATTTTACAGAAGTCTGAAATTCATGGAAAACTAGTTTCTAGCTGTTCTTTTTGGCCTCTTTTTCAAACGGACTCTTGGGAAATACTAATTGCAATCAGGAAGCTAATATGCCATTGGTCTTGGTACGAAGGGAAATTGTGTGTACAGCCTCAGCCTGTGTATGTAGCTTTTCACCTTTTGTCTGCTGAAATCCTTCTTGTGTTTGAGTAACGTGAAAATTGAGGGAGAAGTTTTTAAAATACCCAATTCAAATGTGTGTGTTTTGTCTTCAGCTGAGGAGGAAGTCCCATAATATCAATTGTGCACAAACTGGAGTGGATGGTGTAGCATCAGCTCTGTGGTTAAAAAAATGTTTGTTATGGTTAATGAAGATACCAATAACTACACTAATGATACAAAAGAGTAAGTGAGAAAGCGTTTGGCAAAATTCAGAATTCATATAGAACTGTAGGAAAAATAAAAATTAAAAAAAGGAGTGGCTGACAAAAGCAGACATCTTCAGGCTTGTTTGGGGCTGTGGAGGTGTTTGTTTTTTGGGCCTCTTGCTGCACAGTGATTTATGTGCAATTTCAAAAGCTACTCATTGTACTGAGATTGTTGGTGGGAGAAGTCCTGAGCCACAAGGGAAGTGAGCCACCTTGGTGTCAGTGGGGTTTCTAGTATAACCTTTGGGTACACGAGGAGCTTGACCTGTCAACGGTGCACTGGACAGCAAGCAGCATGTGCAGCTGTATGCACATTTGCTGCTGAATGATGTTGTTGCTTTTGGGTGACCTCTGCATATATAGCATTTGTATAGCCCTGTTGTCATAAATGGAACATCTCAGGTTTTAATCCTGAAAATCTTAAAGTAGTTTGTTTTTTATAGTATGGTGTTACCTGGGAGTATTATGGCATGAATATAACCATGTGAGACTGTGCTCAGAGGAACAAGAGTTGTGTGGCTAAATGCTGGATGCTCTTACAAAGATTTCTTGTAGAAGATGTATTTTTAAACACAGCTGTCAATAAGGAAGGACACCCATGTGCCAGAGAAAAGCTTTACATTTGTTTTTAGGTGCATGTTTCTGCGCTAACGTGACTAAATGTCTGCTTGTCTTCATAAATATCTGTAGATACAGGTCGCTCTGTGGCTACGTGTGTGTGTATGACTATGCAGTAGTTGAGTTAGCATGCATGGTGATGTGTAGGTAGGTGCAAATATAAAAGTGATGTGTGGAGTCTAGATTTTGACAAAGATTAAACAGAGCTGTGTGTGTAGACATGTATTTGCCTGCTATTGCTCAATGCAATAGATGCATTGAGTGAATTTTTTTTTCTTTGGTTTTGTTTTGTTTGAGGGGGAGGAAGGGGATGTCAATAGCATTTGACTGAATTCTTTTTACCTTAAAGAAAGTGGGGGAAAAAATCACAGAACATTTATTGCATGTCGTCAGTTCAAATTTAGTGTAGTTATTTAGAATATGTTAATCAACCTTTGCCATCTGATTGTTTCAATTCCAGATGGTGCAAAAGAATCACAGTTGCCTAGTCGAGATGAACAGAATGGCTTCCTTGACCAAGAAAGCAGAGCATCTGTTTTTTAGGATTATGTCTACAACATGAAGCATTTAACAGTGGCTGCCTTTGAGAACATTCATCTATGACCTGAAATGTCCTGATCCTGGGGAAAAAATGAGATTCCATTAATTAAGTCTAATTTCTTAATGCATCCTTTTGACTAATCACATTTGGTTGTACACAACACGGATACAGAATTCATAAACCAGAGATTATTTTAACACACACATTTGTGTTTGTGCATTCAGTATACAAGAGATATCATTTTAATCAAATTTTAAATTATCTCTATTTATTAATAAATGAAGACTTGGCAAGAGGAATTTGTCAGCTATGGAAAACGGTAAATCAGACTCCCCGAGAATGGATGATAATTTTGTCTTGGGAAAAATCAATAACTTAAAAGTAGAGCAAGAGGAAGATGGCATTAACTGTACTCTAGAAAGAATGGATATAAAGACAGAACAAGATGATTTCAAACATGCAGACAGCAGTGATGAACAAGAAGACAAAGAAAAGAACTTCATTAGCAACAACCCTAGCAAATATTTGTCTACAGAAAATGAAGATGATTATGGATCTCTTTTTTCTCAGTATAGTAGTACGCTGTATGATGTAGCAATGGAAGCTGTGACACAAAGCCTCCTTTCCAGCAGAAACATAAGCTCCAGAAAAAAGTCACCTGCTTGGAACCATTTTTTTATATCTCCTAGAGATAGCACTAAAGCAATATGTATGTACTGTATGAAAGAATTTAGCAGGGGTAAAAATGAAAAGGACCTAAGTACCAGTTGTCTCATGAGGCATGTGAGGAGAGCCCATCCTACTGTACTAATTCAAGAAAATGGGAGTATGCCAAGTATATCCTCCTTTTCTTCACCTACATTGTTACTGCCTCCTCAGTCCGCAGATGTGGGAGATCTGAGTTCTATGTTATCCCCTATAAAACTGGTCAAGAAAATGGCTTCTAAAATACCATCTCCAGATCGAATAATTGAGGAATCTGTTTCTATTGTTTCTTCTGAAGAAATAGCAGATCTCTCTGTTTCTGAAAAGTGCAACAAAGAAGAAGTCATGGTTGGGTCATCTCCACAGCTACCCAACAACCAGTACGATGAAACTGTGGAAAATGTAGCAGAAAAAAGTGTTGTAATTCCAAAGAGCACATCAGGTTCTAGAAGGAGATCTGCTGTCTGGAAACACTTTTATTTATCACCTCTTGATAATTCTAAAGCTGTTTGCATCCACTGTATGAATGAATTCAGCAGAGGAAAAAATGGAAAAGACCTGGGAACAAGCTGTTTGATAAGACACATGTGGAGAGCCCATCGTTCCATTGTTCTGCAAGAGAACGGGGGTGGTACCAGCATACCACCTCTCTACACGACACCTCCAACACTGTTGCCTTCTTTACTGCCGTCGGATAGTGATCTGAATTCCATGTCATCCTCTCCTGGAAAGCTGATGAAAGAGTCAGCTTCTGTTTCCTCTTCTCCAGACAGAATCTCAGAGGAGATCCATACTAATCTCTCTGCTGGAGATGCCCTGGTGGAAGACTCAATGTTGTCATCTTCTGACGATATAGGTGAAGTCTCCTTCGTGTCCTCTCCTGAGAAACAGTGTGAGGGATTAGGTCCGTTAATATTTGAACCTACTGCTGTATTTCAGCAAAACAAAAGGATTATGAAAAGGCTTAAATCAGAAGTCTGGCATCACTTTTCACTGTCACCTGCAGACAGTCTAAAAGCAGTATGTAGATATTGCAGTTGTATGATAAGTCGTGGTAAAAAAGGAGATGTGGGCACAAGCTGCTTGATGAGACATCTATACAGACGCCACCCTGATATAATTGGAAACCAAAAGAGCTGTCTTGATGTTGGTTTGGCAAATTCTCCTTATGCCACTTTGGCCTCTGCAGAATGTTCATCCTCAAAGTTGACTGATTTGCCCACAATGGTTACGCATGATAATCAAATTATATTTCCTGTCAATAGCAAGAAGACCTCAAAACTGTGGAATCACTTTTCAATTTGTTCTGCAGATTCAACAAAAGTAATATGTATGCACTGTGGACGTACAATAAGTAGGGGGAAAAAGCCAACAAATCTAGGCACAAGTTGCCTCCTAAGACATTTGCAGCGGTTTCATAACAATGTATTGAAAACGGATGCCTCAGAGACTGTATTATCCTCTTCTACGGATAATCACATGCCACTGAGCACAGAATTATTAGCATCTTCAACTTTTGATGAAACCAATGACAAGTTTTGTGACTCTCACCCAGTTGCCAAAAAAATCACAAGTCTTGTAGCCGAAATGATTGCACTTGACCTTCAGCCATATTCTTTTGTAGACAACGTTGGCTTTAACAGGCTGCTTGAATACTTGCAACCTCAGTATTCTTTACCTTCTCCATCTTACTTTTCTAGGACAGCAATTCCAGATATGTATGATAATGTAAAACAAATCATTATTTCACATCTTAAAGAAGCTGAAAGTGGAGTGATCCATTTTACATCAGGAATATGGATGAGCAACCAAACACGAGAATATCTAACCCTTACAGCTCACTGGGTAACATTTGAGTCTTCATTTCGACCACAGTGTGAGGATTACCATTGTTCAGCACTATTAAACGTTTCACAGATTGACTGTGACTACAATGGAGTCAGTATTCAAAAGCAGTTAGAGTACTGGTGGGAAACATGGATTACTTCCATTGGCCTTCAGATTGGGATTACTGTTACTGATAATCAGAGTATAGAAAAAACTTTAAATGAGGGTGACCATTCAAGTGTACAATGTTTCAGTCACACTGTTAATGTTATTGTAAACGAGGCCATTAAAAGCCAGAGAATGGTTCAGAATTTGCTTAGTATTGCAAGAAAGATCTGTGAACGCGTTCATCGGTCAGCAAAAGCAAAAGAGAAGTTAGCTGAGTTGCAAAAAGAGTATGAGTTGCCTCAGCATCAGCTTATCCAAGATGTTCCATCCAAGTGGAATACGTCATTTCATATGCTCGAACGTCTTATTGAGCAGAAAAGAGCAATTGATGAAATGTCAATAGAGTGCAGCTTTCGGGAGCTAATAAGTTGCGACCAGTGGGAAGTTATGCAGTCAGTGTGCCACGCCCTCAAGCCTTTCGAAGCTGCAAGTAGGGAGATGAGTACACACATGTCTACTTTGAGCCAAGTGATTCCAATGATTCATATACTCAACAGGAAAATAGAAATGCTGTTTGAGGAAACGATGGGCATAGATACCATGCTGAAATCTCTGAAAGAAGCTATGGTGAGTAGATTGTCCTCCACACTTCATGATCCAAGGTACATTTTTGCGACACTTCTGGATCCCCGCTATAAAACATCTTTATTTACAGAAGAGGAGGCTGAACAATACAAACAAGACTTAATCAGGGAGCTGGAAATAATGAGTTCTACCTCAGAAGATGATAAACCTGTTTCCAATGGATGTGATATAGGTTCACCATCTACAAATTCCTATGGGGAAGATAATCTTTGGTCACTTATGGGTGACATGAAGAAAACAAAGGACCTGAAGGAGAGAGCAAAGTTACCAGAGGAAATGGTGCTTTCTTACTTGGAGGAAGAAGTGCTCGAGCATAACTGTGATCCTCTAACTTACTGGAACTTTAAGAAGTCATCTTGGCCAGTACTGTCAAAATTGGCTGTCAGGTTCCTGGGTTGTCCCCCAAGCATTGTTCCTTCAGAGAGACTGTTCAATACATCCAACGAAAACAACAGCTTCAGTCCGTCAAGGTTAATGACTGAACACTTTGAAAAACTTATCTTTTTGAAAGTGAATCTTCCTTTAATATACTTCCAGTATTGAAACTAATGAACAAACTGCTAGACTAAATCTTTTGTTGCTCACTGGATAATAACTATCTGTAACTTGGATTGTTAAATTGCTCCAATAGGGGCCATGTATGACATCTAATCAGTGACTATAATTCCAAATTCTAGTTTCATTTTTTCAGCTTTCAATATGTCTACATGTGCCTTATTCATAGTACTTCAGGCCAGATACTGTATATATGTTTTTTTTTAAAAGTTCACACTAGAGATAGCCTGTCTTGTCAAACTATACAAAATTATGTAGGTTTTAATTCATAATTGTAAATGAACTTTAAAAAAGCTCAGTCATTTGTTTTAATAGAATGGCAAAAACAAAGATGTAAACAGTTCTATTCTGTAGTTTTTTATTCAATTATTATGTAAAAACCATAAACCAGGTACTGTATTTTAGTTGAACATTGCTTTAACTGCAAAAAAAAAGCTCTTGTAGTTGTTAAAAGAAATCTGTACATGAAAGATGGGGTTCAAGCCATCATTTAGCCTGTGATATTTTTAACTGCAAGCCCTAAAGTACTTATAGGATTAAGAAGAGTCATTGAGGAAGATGCGTTCACAGGAGACCATTGATTTAGTATCTGAAAATAAATCTTAAATTTGAGATGATACAGAGTGTCAGTTATACAGCAATCTGTAGTAAAACTTCCCATCCGGGGTTCTCCTGTTCAGGTTTTACATTTTAACTGAACTACAGAAATATTCTGGGTATTTATAAAAGCTCTTTGGAAGATTTATCAAAGTTTATGAATTAATGCTTGTTATTTAATGCTGTGTACAAAAAAAGGCAAGAAATTTACAATGAAGACTACATTGTCATTCTAAAGCCTTTTCTTACCTTTAGTACATCGCAACTATAAGGTTCCCTGTGTAAAAATTAAGCCCTTATTCCTAACGTAATTTCAGTTGTGTAGAACTGCCTGTCTTAAAGCTCCTAGTACAGAAATAACTGATCTGATTTTCAGTAATAGCCTTATGGATATGGTGCACTGCTTAGAATTTTATGTAGTAGGGTTGATTCTTAACTGTCAGAGTCCATCAGGCAAATGGAATATAGAGCCTTCAAAACTTCAAAGAAGAGGAAAAAAATAGCATCGTAATTTGAAAGGAATGTTCTCTGGTGGGGTTTTTTTAACTCTAGAAAGATGAATCTTCTCATTTCAGTTTTCATTAAATACTTTTTGGGAAACAAGTCATCATTTGCCTATGACCTTTTAGAAAAGTTGTAGCTTTGTTAAAATACTGTACCTATGCCTAATCTAATTTTGCATTTACTATGTTTTAGTGTATTTATAAATGGTGAACTCAGTTTCTGAAATTAAACATTTTATTTGCAATTTTCTAGTGGTAGTCAACACTGCCTTTTTTTTTTTTTTTTCCCTCCAGATGGATTAAAGACAACTATTGAATAAAAAATGATTGATTTAATCGTAATCATAAATGTTACCACAGAACATGCTACATGAAAAGACTGGCTTTCCATTTACCTCTTTGGACTTCAAAAATATAGATTCTAGTGGTTTTAATTTCACTCAAGGTGTTTAGCCAATTTATTGAATTCTTTCCCAGGTGACTTTTGGTTTCCCCATGATGTTTCTTTAAACATTCTGTAGTTCCAGGTATTTGAATTGCTACTCAATCAGTTAAGTTTACATTTGTACTGTTAATAATAATACAGGTAAATTTCTATACTGTACACTTAGGAAGAGCTAACACTGCAATTTTGTCTCCAGTGTTTTAAAAGGTAACATCTAATACCATGAACAGTCAGCATTTCTCTATTCTTGTAGGGTCAAATGAGAACAGGTACACCCATTTTTTCTGCAGTAACAAAACAACTTATTCTAGTTGCTGTATAGTTTGAACTAGATGAGTCTGAAGCAGCTTATTGAGAAACGTGTTTAAATGGTTACTGGTTAATTATTATCTCAATTTTTTTTCCTACATTTTAACTGCAAATATAGCCTTGACCTTTGTGAGATGTTTAATCTCTCCAAACCAAGAAAGAGGAAGGCAGAGGGTGAAGAAATTTTTTATTTTTTAATTTATTTTTTTAACAAGGGATAATTTTCACTCAAGACTTGACTATGATTATGAATACAGCGTTAGGCTTTAAGTCCTGCAGAGCTACATCGTACCAGCAGGAACATTGAACAAGCTTACCTGAACATCCCAGTTCTCTGCAAACAAGGATCTTGGCTCCTCTGCTGTAAGGCAGTCTTTTACTCCTTGTAACTCTTGTACAGGAAGTCAAAATGATGGCATTTTGAGGTAGTCTTCAATTTGCATCTTTTCCTTCTCAGGGATACCTACTTGTATAGTCATGCTTTTTCTCCTGAGTGCATGAGAACTGCAGTGACTATTTTAAGAAGCAAAACTTAGTCTATGCAAGTGCAATTTCCTTTTTTTTTTTTTTTT
>VXAV01003059.1:56990-71725 GCA_013399715.1 Alectura lathami | reverse complement strand
TCTGAAAAGCCATAAATTTTTGAAAAAAAAAAAAAAAAATTAAGAGTAAAAGGTAAAATTTGAATTTCCTAGACCTCTTCTCAGAAAGGTGACTGCTTCACCAGTAGCACAGTAGAGTTCCTAAACTAGAAACTCTGCAGTGGTTACTTTCTTCTATACTTTCTCTTTAACTCTGATTTCAGAAAAAACAATTTTGTCTTGTTCTCAGTGCCAGGATAGAAAGGCAATGGGCACAAACTGAGGCACAAGATGCTCTGTCTGAACATCAGGAAGCACTTCTGCATTGTGCAGGTGGTGGAGCACTGGAGCAGTGGCTGACCCTGCAGCTCTCCTGCTACTAAAAACTTGCTGAGTAAACCCAGTACAAGTATACATACTAAATATTCAAAAATTGCTTAGAGTGTATTTCTTCGGTGGATCAAGAAATGGTAGAACATTTTTTCCATCTCAGATAATATGAGATGCTTTTCTGAGTCCTTCCAATTAAAAATGCAAAAGAGAAGTTCTAACTTCAAAATATTTCTTTTGTACTTCAGGTTTATACCCTCCTAACGATTTCTGAATGTCCAGTTAGCAGTTTGATTTTTTTTTTTTTTCTGTATTTTCAGGAACTAGTGTGGAATGCCACTGTTTTCCTAATCTTGCCATGTTGCCTTCACAAACCCCATTATGAAACTTTAGCTCATCAGCCTGGCCTCTGATCCTCATGGATTTCTCACTGGTATTTTCGACATCCTTCTGGAAATGTGTACCACAAAACTCAACATACAGGTTGTTTCCTCTGCTAAATTGTATTTGAGGTAAAACCTTTCTGTTTCTACTTGATGTTCTTCAGGTTATGCTTGTGTTACATTAGCTTTCATTGCTGCAGATTGCTCTGAAAATGATGGTGATGTAATTATCTACAGTGACCCATAAGTCTTCCTTTGAATCACTGCTTTCCAAGACAATTTTAACCATTCTTGAGTTATAGTTTGCATTCTTGTTTTCCAGATGGAGAACCTTGATTTTGGCTGCTTTAAGATTCGTTAAGCAAGTAATTCAGCTCATTATTTATGGCCCATTGCTCAGCCAAATTTCTCCCATATGTCCAGCTTCCTTTTGGCTTCACTTTAGGCTGGAAACTGATGAACATTTTACTCAATTTACACGAAGCAGTATTTCATTTTTTGTCATAAAGTTTTAATATTTCCGTTCAGTTAGAATCTCTTGCTAGTCTTTTGTCAGGGTGAAATGGCATTGTCCGCTATCTAGTGTCAGCTATGGAGCCTGAATAGTGATAACCTTATGTTACACAGTGATATTAATAGTTTTTCACTGGACGTTTTCCTGTATCAAACACACAATTTGTGTATGCTAGGTGGAAAATAAAGACATTGATTTTGATCAATTTCATTAAAGTTACACAAAAGTAATAAAGTGTGAGCAATANAATTGGCTTGGATAGGAATACTTCCACGTAAAGAAGAATGTGAAGAGGAAACAAAAAACTTCCTGTGCTTGGCAGCAGGAGTGATGAGGAGTGATTACAATTACTTTCATTGCTCTGCAAGAGACTATTAGAGAGGGCGGGAAAAAAAAAAAAAAAAAAAAGGAAAAAAAAATCTTTACACATGAAACAGCCAGCACAACAGAAATAAGATTTGGGAGAGGAAGGGGAAAGAAGGAAATGTAGCAAACTGAGAGTATGATTGGAGAAAATAAATTACATAGAAGACATTCAAAAATGCGTAATCAGAGAGCCAAACCAATGATGTGGTTATGTGAAAAGGTTACCTGAAAAGTACAAAGGATACAAAAAGGTTACTTCTATAAACTAGTTTCTTAGTTTTTAAAATGGTCAGTTTTGTGATATACATTTTAATCTGTATAATTTGGACTAGAATACTTCCAGTAATTTTATTCTCCACATAGTGTTTGTTGTCAGGTAGGAAGCTCACACCTCTAGAACAATGTAGTTGGTCCTTCTTTTAAAAACATGTCTGAAACTATATGTGATGCTGTTGACCACTATATATGTATATACACATACATATTACTAATGTTTAGGTCATTGACCTAGAAATAGAAATCTTGAACGATGTTCTGACTCAGTATGAGGGCTTTGCTGTCAGTGTTTCCCTTCACAATGGACTAATCATCAAAATACAGAATAGTTGAAAGCAGCCTCATTACATGAATTGTTAACCCAATATCTAACTCAATATCCTGCCTCCATCTAGACCAATAATAGTTAATGGAGTGCCCCTCTGGTAGGATACATCTAGCAGCCTGGAAGATTGTATTTCAAATTTATATTTAATATTCACCACTAAATGTAAAATAATCCATGAATTTGCCTAACCTTGTTTTGAACCAGTTTGCTCTTTTGGCCTGTACAATATCTTGTGACAATGAGTTCCACAACTGAACCATATGAATTATGATTTGAGTATACACGTGCAATATTCTCACTGAAGTGCTCCCTGGTTGTTTTAATACAATAAATATAGAGTCAGTGTTATTACTTATTCTCTGCACTATATCATTCACATAGTTAATCTCTGCCAATGTACTTTGCTCCTTTATCTCTCTTCCAGGTTAACTTATTCAGACTACTCAGTCCTCCCTCCTCCTTTGTACAGAACATAAATAAAAAACAAGAATATGTTAACACCCAGGTACTTTGCTATGTGTTTGAGGAGTCATCATGCAGGTGCCTATTGACTTCTGAGTTTTCCTAAAATTGGCAGTAATGAAAAGAGGACTTGGGTAATTTTCTAGGACTTAGTTAACTAACATCCAGTTGAGTTTTGAATTGACATAGACCTCCCGTGTGTAAAAATACAAAGCAAATAGAAGGAGCTAATACTTTATATCTGATGTGAGTTCTAGTACCTTACACCTATTATTTTCTGTAAGAGAAGCTCCATCTTTTCTTGAGCGTTGCCACCTTAGCTTTTAAATTTTTTTTTTCCTAAAAACTGGTTCAGATGAAAGATAGAACGGTTGTTTATTGTTTTAAGAGACAGTGGGATTATGGCCCTGCAGTCTCAAATCTTTTTCCTTCTTTTCTCTTTTTTATCCAAATATTTTTTTATAGTTCGTGAATGTTACAAATCTCATTATGTTCTTACAACCTTCCTTCCTTTCTTTTACAGTGTTCCTTTTGTTAGGTTATATAAAATAGTTCAAAATGATCTGTGGAACCAAGACACAGCATTAAACCAGAAATTAATATAGAGCAATATTCTTAGACTTACAGTCATTTTAACACCAAAGATAAGGTATAGAGGCATATTTCTAAAGTCTTTACAAATGAAGGAGACAGGGCTGCTGTTTAAGGGAGTTTCGGCTAAGCACAGATACAGAATGAATGCAATCAATCAATAAGGATTTATTCGACTCATAAATCAGACACTACCTTAGATTCATTCAGTCTCTTTTTCTTATATATCATCTTGTGTCCTGACATTCAGTCTGAAGTATTTCCTCCATCCAGTAAAGAAAGATTTTCCAAACTCAAGAGTCCAATTAGGAGAAATGTTTCCCCGCCTTTCAGCATTGCATTATCTAAACCAGTTCCCTCCAGAGCACCCTCCACAATGGAGGCATTTATAAATGAAAGTATCTCAGTAGGAAAGGGTACTCACTTATTGTATGAAAAATTGAAAACTACAGACTGAAAACAGGCACAGCTTGACTGCTGCAGTATACCTGCTTTGTGTCTGCTTTATGACTAAGGGAGTATTCAATAACAGTGACGAAAGTATAGGGTAAAGATGGGCTCAAAAGTTTGATAAAAAAAAGTAAGAAAAGTGGTTCCAGACCAGCTGTTTCTATGACTGAGGTTCATAGTTATGAGTGCTCATTCCAATTTTCAGTAAGGAATTACTTCAGCTGATTTTGTTTTAAGGATTTCCTTGTTTTTTGAAACTGCCTCCTTCACTGGCACTTCTAGTTTCTGCAACAGCTCCTGTTATGTGAATTAGCTACAGAACAAGCATCTTCTGTTCTTTAACGGGAAGAATTTAAAAATATAAAACCTTACCTTCATCCCCTCCATGATCAAGGTTTTATCAACAATCACAAAAGGCAAAAACATTCTCACCTGCTTGCTCATCATACAACGGTGAATGGGTCTCAGCTGTGCTGGCCCAAATGTCTGCGCAACCATATTGTCAGCATGCAGACAGCTGATTCAGCTTTGAAAATCCTTCTCTCTTCCTTGCATTTTCTTGCTCTCCCTCTGTGCCTCCCTCTCTAATTTTCTCCCAGGTAAAGATTAAGCCAGTGCAATTGCCCAGTTTTGCTCTCAGCAGAGGCACAGAAGTGGCTCTGCTGGAAGAACTGAAAGGTTAATGTGGTGCACAGACAGCAGCGGGCAACATCAGAGAGGCCAATGTGCTACCGGAACTACAGCTGAAACATCAGGGACTGGGGCTTTGTAAACAAAACCAAAGGCTGGAAACACAAACCCCATATATTTTAATTACATAGCATACAATTTAAGTGTGTGATAGAGGTTGTGAGTATATGCTGGAGAAGTACCATTGTACATTTACACTGGTATCAGAGGCAGATTTCTAAGCTAGGTAGACATGCTATAGGTGTTGCAGAGTGCCTTATATGCCCCTCTTTAAACTTGATATTTCTGTCTTATCATCAATTAAAGTAATAAAGCAAGATCTGATGGTTATTTCCTTTCACTTTACTTCTGTGCTATCGGTATTCTCTACCTTTCCCATCGTTGTAAGTTCATTTGTTTTCCTGGTGACAGCTGATGTCAAGCTGATCTGTATTTATCATCTCACCTTCAATATTTGCTGGGATGTGCCACAATTAGAACAGCTGACATTTTGCTGTAGGCTGAACCAGAATTATATTGCGTGTATTCTCTGTGGGTTGCTCGTCTCACTACCCTTTACAAGCACAGGGTCATTTAGATTAATTGCTAGGCAATTCTGTATTCTGTGTTGACTCAGGTTGGGTATGGGGTTTGGTTTCTGTTTCTCTATATTGCAAAGAGGTAATGTGGCTGGGACAGCTGAGAGGTAGCAGTAATGGAAATGAGAAGAGACATGCTGACAGAAATCTAAATAAGAAGACGAGCAATGGCTAAGCCAATTTCTAATTGGATAAAATGTTGTAGTACAGACTCCGTGAATTGGTGAGGGTCTGAGCAATATATCGCTCATTCAGGCAGACCCTAACGATATGAGTATGGTTACTCTGCTGTCCTGGTTTCAGAAGGGTTAGAGTTAATTTTCTTCATAGTGAGTGGTATAGTGCTGTGTTTTGGATTTAGGAGGAAAACAATATTGGTAACACAATGATGTTTTGGTCATTGCAGAACAATGCTTATGCAAAACCAAGGACTTTTCTCCTTTTCACACTGCCCTGTCAGGATGGAACTGGGGGTACACATGAAACTGGGAGGGGACACAGTCAGGACAGCTTACCCAAAGTGGATAAAGGGATGTCCCATACCATATGGCATCATGCTCAGCAATAAAGTTGGGAGGAGTTAGCCAGGGGATGAGGGGTATTCTTGTTCAAGGACTGGCTGGACATTGACCAGCCTGACTGGTGGTGGGCAACTTCATTATGCATCACTTCACAGAATCACAGAATCCCGGAATTGTAGGGATTGGAAGGGACCTCTACAGATCATCTAGTCCAACCGCCCAGCTAAACCAGGTTCCCTAGAGTAGGTTGCACAGGAAAGTGTCCAGGTGGTTTTTGAATATCTTCAGAAAAGGACACTCCATGGCCTCTTTGGGCAGCTTGTCCCAGTGCTCTGTCACCCTCAAAGTAAAGAAGTTATTTCAGAAGGAATGTCCTGTGTTCCAGTTTGTGCCTACTGTCCCTTGTCCTGTTGCTGGGCACCACTGAAAAGAGCCTGACCCCACCCTCTTGACACCTATCTTTTGGATATTTATAAGCATTGATAAGATCCCCTCTCAGTCTTCTCTTCTCCAAGCTAAACTGTACCCTTCTCTCTACCTTTCCTCACAAACGGGATGCTCCAGGCCCCTGATTATCTTTGTAGCGCTCTGCTGGACTCTCTTCTGTAGTTCCCTGATTCTCTTGAGCTGTGGAGCCCAGAACTGACACGTTCCTCCACATGTGGCCCCAACAGGGCAGAGTAGAGGGATAGGATCACCTCCCTCGACCTGCCGGCTATGCTCTTTTTAATGCAGCCCAGGACACCATTGGCCTCCTTGGCCACAATTGCACACTGCTGGCTTGTGGTCAACATGTTGTCCACCAGGACACCCAGGTTCTTCTCCTCAGCTCCTTTCCAGCAGGTCAGCCCCCAACCTGTTATGCATGCAGTTATTCCTCCTCACTATTTTTTTTTTTTTTTCCCTAATTTTCTCCCCCATCCCACTGTGGGGGGGCAAATCACAGTGTGGTGCTGAGCTACCTGCCAGATTAAACTACAACAGAGCAGAGCAAAAAATGCTATATCTGTAGAGGATACATAGCTGAGAGAGTATTTCAGCAAACTGCAGTTCAAGGAAGAAAGAAATTTGCTCAGGAGAGGATAAAATATGTGAAGGTGCAAACCTATTTTATTTTCGGAGAAGTCATATACAAATCACCATATGGCTTCAGCAAAGTAAGAATTTGGAGACTAATTTAAAATAAATATTGCAGATCTGGGATCTGCAGGTTGCCTTGTATAAGCATCTGAACTTAAAGTTCAACTGAAATTTCAGTGTTGATCCATTTTCACTGGTTTAAACACATCTTCACCATATTTGTGACATTGCTAGATCCACTGTTCAGTGAAGTGTCATGCCATCAAGCCTGTTAGGTAGAGTTATACCATGTCACAGCCTGATGGAAGCTGTCAGAATGCAAGAAAAGTACTCAGCATGTTATCATGTTTATGAACAAAGTAAAAATCAGGATACAAGAACCAGAGTTTCTTACATGAAATACCTCTGATCTAGGAATTAGATATCTTTTCATGTCTTGTTTCTCTAAAATATATTTGGAAGCATCTTGACTTTGTTTGAACAGCTACACTGATTATCTAATGATGATTTAATGAGGTGGTAGTGGACCAGTTGTCCTAGTGGTTGCTAACAAACTGGCTCTTGGCAAAGTCTCCTGCTCAGCAGGTTAGAAAATGGAGTCTACAATTTCACTACCTGCTGTCTTGACCTCTGGACATCTTGATCTTTGCTGTTGTTGTTTGTGTTCATTTAGTTTGGCTAAGCATTTAGTTACAGCTTCTTCCTCAACAGTTTCTCCAGAGCACCTACAAGATCTCATCTTCCTTGAAAACATATGAAGACTGTAATTTTTGCTTCAGGCTGTTTTCAGGAGAAGTTGTGTTGCCTGCATGAAATGAATTCAGGTGCTTTGTGTATATACTGTGCAGGGAAGACAAAAGCCACACATGAAATCATAGTTATGTACACAGACAGCATCCTTCAGAAAGCAAGCATCTTAAACTCTGAATTAGACACTAAAAATTAATGTTCAAAATTAAATTTATATCTTCAGTTTACTTTGAAAAAGGGAAATTCAGGTGCAAAGCAAGTGCATTGCATGCTGTTGCAAGACACAGCTAGGGGAAGTCAGGTCAATGGCTATACACACTAATGCTTATTTTCATTAGTCTCCTGACACTTAGGACTCTATGGATATCTGGGGGGCTATTTATTTATTTACCTATTTTAAAATACACAAAAGTTTATAGTGAAAAAAAGTCTTCTATTAGAATAATTATTAGAGTTGTGCACACAAGTACTTCATGTCTGCAGCAGAAGCAGCAGACTTCAGACAGTAAAGGTTGAGAACAGTTCCTCCAACTTTAACTTAATTGTGATAATTTGTTCTATTGTTTGTGTCAAGTGCTTGAGATGACATGCAATATCTTGTCAAGTGGCAAATAATCATAGATGAACTTGAAGATGTATTGTGCTGTTGGGAGGCAATACAAATTAAGAATAATACAGCCTTCAGGTACCCCACAAAGAGGTTTGATAAACTAGAGTAGCTGGGGCAAGGTTTGTCAGGAGAGCTAACATCTTGCCTTGGCAGCTGATACAATTACAGTAGCAGACACCTATCACAACTACCCACGTTGGCACACCCTCTAGCTCCACGCCAGAAGATGTTATCCCTGCTCATTCCTGTGCAGGGTTCCATGTACCCTTGCTGTTCTCTCACAGAAGGGCCAACTCGCTGTATAGAACTGAGGTATATGTCATGTTGGTGGTACTTTCTAGTAGAAAAGGTGCAAGGAAAGCATTTTAGGAAGACATACACTTCTTTCCTGAGAAAAAGAACGAAGTGTTCATTTTCACTGTCACGTGAATTGCAGTATTTGACAGCATTGTTTTTAGAGTTTGGTAAATATCTAGGTAGTGATAGCACCAGGCAGCAGGAAGGACAAGGGGTGAGCTGAGAGCTTACAACAGTGTGAAAGTCAGTCACAGAGGTGACTGTGAAATTCTTCTCAGTAGCACCTGATGACATAATAAGGCCCAAGAGCTGCCGAAGGCACTTAGAGACTTTTAAGCTGGAACCAGTTGCCTAGAGAAGTGAAATATTTATCTCTCTGTATTCTCCAGACTCAAAGCCATTGCAGGCTTGATCTTGTGTTTTTGATGGGTTTGTTCTGAGCAAGAGTGCCTCCATGAGTCCCTTCCAACCAATATTTCTATGGTATCAAGAAAAGGAAATCCACTATATCAAGTTAATCATTACATGCTGTGATTAAATACAAATAAATGTGATGAGTTTTATAAATGGCTGAGCTTTAACTCACTAATGACAAGTTGCCTGTCTTCTCAATATTCTGCATAGTAATATCACGACATAAACCCAAAAATTTTCATTTATTTTCAAGTACAGCTCTGCAACTGAGAAGAAGTAAATGTATTAGATTGAGTGATTTAAACATTCTGATGCTGCAAAGATCAACTGTCATCACCTAGTCCAACATCCAGATTGCAGGGCTTTTTCAGATTGTTAACTTGTATGAACTAAACACACCATTTAGGAAAAAAAAAACTTTTAAATGTGAAAAAGCACTTCCAGTGAAAATGTAAGACTGGTAATTGCAGCAATGAACACGTCTTCAATCTTTGCATTTTCTCACTCCTTAAATTTTTACAGACATTAACATCAGTGATGATATTTTTTTTTTTACGGTTCATTGATAAAAATATCAATTAACATAAGACTGAGATCCTATCCTATACATTCCTCATTAGAAACATAATCCTTTTATAATGGTTCCCTGTTACTCTGTGTAGTCCTTTCATCCATTAGTCTTTTCAAATCTCCTTAATGTTTGCTTTTTTTACTTTTTTTTTTTTTTATCTAGCTAAGTGCTTTCCTGTAATGTCACGTCTTAAAAGAACATATCTTCCCACGATCAGTTTTTCCATTTAACTTTTCCCCCCCTTTTTTTTTTTTATGATGAAGTTTCCCACAAATTTTAGCTGCAGTGATTTCATTTTGATCTAGTCAAAAAAGTTGAGACATTAGCTCTGGGTCACCCATTAACTCTCCCTCTCCTAACCGATGAACATAGTTAAATCTGATGTGCTTTGAACATACAAAAAGTCTCAGATTAATTTTGTCTGAAGTTTTTCTTAGTATATTTTTTCTTAGTATATTTTTTCTTAGTATATTTTGCATTATCTGAAATTGGCATTCAAATTTTTTTTCTAGTTATAAAAAAGACTAAAAAATAATAGGATTGCTATAAAAGCTATGTAGAAATGTGAAGGGAACTTAAGGAAATAAAGGTACATTTTAGTTGCATCAGGACTCATGAAACTATAGTCAGCTATGAACAAAATTAGTGAACCAGCTTAACAAACTGTTTTAAGATAATTGTGCAAATCAGATTCTTCTGCCTTCTTCTAATTAATATTTGATTTTCTCCTAAAGCACTGCTGCTAGCTTCCACTTGCAACATACAATCTGGATGTCTTCAGTTCCTTTTTCTTAACTGTATAGGAAAGTTTTCACTTATTTATCATGTCATCTTCTGAAGTGTAAACAAATCATGCGATTTGACTTTTCAAAAAATGGTCCTGATTTCTGGACCACAGCGTCTTTGAATAGTAGAGTTTCTCCGGAAAGATGTCTTAAGATATTTGCTGGTAGATTTTTTAGGATGAGTTTTTTATAAGACCTAAAAAAAAAATCTAGGAATATTTTAACCTCTTCCCAATTATATTTGCATATTGCTCCTCTATATTTCTCATAGGAATTTGAGTAAAAAGTCTAGATAGTGAACTCAGCTGTACTATGTGAAGCAATTAAATTAATGTAATAAGTGGAATCATTCTGCATTTGTTTTACTCTGCTAAAAATAGAAGTTACTATATTTACTTGCTAGTAACTCTTAAAATCATGACCAACCATTTATTTTATTTTATTTTATTTTATTTTNTTATTCTATTTTTGCTGTGTCGTATAATACCAGGTCATTAATCATTAGTAGAAAGAGTAAAGGTCCCAATTTAGTGCCCTGGGGAGACATCTCCATTAATCGCTTGCCAATTGGAGGGGACACAATTGACTTTAACCTGCTGGCTATGGTCCATAGGAAAAGCTCTGACCCATTTAATCAGCCTGGAATGTGTTCCATAACCTTTCAAGTTGGATCATCGAATGTCAAGTTCTGTCGAAGGCTTTACTTAGTCAACCATGACTGGTAACCTCCTTATCTTTTCATGTCAGAGGTACAATAGTTTTATCAACACGTGTGGCTATTTTTTTTTTAAAGCTGCCAAACTGTGTTCTGTCCAAATGGTTTTGAAAGATTTACTGTAACCATGCTGGTATCATATTTTATGCTCAAGCTCAATGAAAAAGTGAAATTTCTAACTGCTCTCTTTTTGCTGTCTTTTAAGCTGCACTGTGAATAATAAGCATATTTAGTCTTCTTCAATCCACAGTAAATTTCTGCAGAGAATTGAGAAAAATTAACAGAAGATCCCCAAAGTGTCTGCTTTACTTTCCTCTACTGAACATAGCTTATGTTTGATGGTGCCATCATTACTGCGCTTTGTGTCACTGTTAACAAGGAATAAATTAATTCAGAACTTCTCATGACAGTGAATGACCCATTGAATCAAGAGGGTACAGTTGTTGGGTAAGTTTAATTCTTTTGTGTCTGTGCACTTGCTTCATCTGCCAGATCAGCTTACCTGAACAATTTTGTGAAGGATTATAAAAATATCCAGTGGTATCTGCAGTTCTGCAAAGCACAAATCAGAGTTCCTTCTGAGGGAAGTACTGCCTTTATTTACTGGCTTATTCAGAAGCAGCAAACCAAATGCAACTGCAGAGTAGCAGTAGTCCCAACAATAAAACTCCTGTCTGTTCTCTGTGTGATGAAACAGGTATCTGCAACTACAGCTACCTCATAAAATGGAAGCAGATTGATGAGCTTAAGTTGTTGACAGTTTCTTGGTTCTACAAGCATTTTGTTGCTTACAGCACTTTCTTGCTTTCTTTTGCTATTTCCCTCATTCTCTATTTTTGCTAAGAAGGAATGCTTTACATTTTCAACCTTCTCATTTTATAGATTGATCTCTAAAATGCCTCACTATCTGGATGATAATATCATTGAAATAATTTCTGTCTAGATGAAGGTGCTTTCATGAGCCTGACAAATTTAGGGCAAGGAATAAACTGTGCATTTGATTAGGGACATTTAGTTTCATTTTCTAAGTTAGGATCAACATCAGTCTGTCATAAGGTTTAAAAGGATGTATTTAAGAAACAGTATTGCATTTCCTTTAAAAGATTGTTACTAGATTTGAATAATAACAGCCTACAAACATATTAATGATAATGATTATGCAAAATGTTTTGTATAAAAAAAGATCTGACGAGCATGAAAGGTGACAGATGATGACCAGAATTTTCAAAATTTATGATCATCACAATGTGAAAAAGTAATTATGAATAATAAAAATCTGTTACAATAATTAGTTGTAATGAATGCTCATAGCAAGGTAAATGAACTGTAACAATTCAAGGCAATAACATATGATTTGCATTTTATAATATCTCAGAACATTTTATCATTAGACTTTTAGGAATTTACTCTTATATTACCACAATTCTCGGCTTTTTAACCATGCACACCATGATCAAGTATCTTCTTTAGTTGTGATTTTTACATAAAGGAAAAGTGATTAAAAAAAATTAATTACTTAAATGAGGCAAGCTTCACCACATTTAAAATAAATATTTTCATGTGGATGTTGCCTTTACACGTATGCTAATAAATCTGTTTGTAACATAGGATTTCTCTACATAATAAACCATTTATGGCGTATCTGTCTAAGATGCCAGTGTGTATTTTGTAAAAACTAGGACACATTTGTGATGGTCTTGTGCAACTTTCCATGCATATTCATTAGTTCATACTGTTCATTCTGAAAACAAGACTTTTTTGAGGTACTCAGGTTCCACATCTCTGAAATTGGGTTTTAGCATGTGAGAATATGCAAGTGCTCAGGGAGCCTAGCAGGCCAGGAGATAGATTTGGAACTACTTTAAAGTTTGCAGCTCTGCCTCTTTCGAATTCTTTCCAGCAGTGAACCATGAATTTCAGGATGATAAGGTTACAACAGGCTAGCTCCCACTATTGGATCAGAGTAGCCACTCCCAGGTGGACTGTCATCACTAGCAGTCAAGGTCACTTTTTTCATTACAGTGGACCTTTCCAAAGGGCTGTAATTCATCATTCCCTTAGACATGTGATGTATCAGATCTAGGGGCATCTTTATGATTTACTTCAGTCTTAAGTCTTCTTCACTTGTACCATCATTCTTCCAGAATACAAAATAGACAAGACAAGCTGATTCTCCTTTTTCTATTCTGTTAATTTAAGAAAATATTTCTGAGATTACTGCACTGGTAATAAACCTTGGCAAACTGTTGGTGAAATGTTGCTCACTCTTGCATGAGTAAACTGTGTTTTGAAAAGTTGGTTTCTAGCTCTCTGCTGTGAATCTAGCTACCATCAGTTTTAACCTTGTGATAGAGTTTCACTACACCTTGCTCTAACAGATATATTCTTATTCCTGAAGGTCTTTATGGCAGAATAGACATTCAGCAAGTGACATTTCCAAACAAAGTTGTGACCTGATTGATGTTAAAGTCTATGGAAGCCTGTCTGCTAACTACAAAGAACACGGAACCAGGTCTTCTAGAAACGTGTCAAATAATTCCTCTGCTCATTCAATATTAAGAAGAAGAAGGTTGCCTGATAGATATACTGTTGAGCTGTGTGCTTTTCAACAAATTCTCTGAAGCTGAGGGAAGAATTTCTCAGCTTGCATTTTATAAGGTATCTTCGGAACATTTCAGTTGCTAAAGGCTCAAGAGTAACTTGAAATCAATATTTTAAAAATAGTAATTTTTATTTAATATCTGAGTAATAGTAAATAATATCAGATAATCTCAGGAAGGCTGATATCCTCACATTTGATGTGGCATTTTTGATTTTTTTTTCTACTAAGTCTGAATCAAGCATGAATAGATATATTTTAATACAAAAAAAAAAAAAAAATAGGCTGATTATTCCCTTAGACCACTTTTACCCTCAATTGAAAATCAGCTAAATGGATGATAGACAGAGCTGAAGCTCATAGCTCATTCAAGGCCTCTGGGATCTAGACTGTTTTTTTTTTTTTTAATGGAAGTGTTTGGATAATAGTAGTATGGAACCAACAGGACACATTTTAATTACTTGTTACTGTTTCTTCATAATCTACTTCAAACAGAGAGTGCAGTCTAATACTGAGCATAACATAATCTCAGTCCTTGTTCTGTGTGTGTGTTTTTTTTCCCTGTTAACTCTGAACAATTTGTTTTTTTCTGGGTCAAATGAATGTCTAGATAGACGAAATACTTTCATGTATGACAAGGACAGTAGGACATCAAAACACATATACCCCAGGGAATGGCTTTAAACTTCTCCTTTTGATAATACTCTTCCTGACATGTTCAATGCATCCATCACATCAAAGCTTTTTTCTTTTCTTTTTTTTTTTTTTTTAAAGCAACAGCTTAAGTCTGTTTTTCTTAGAAAATGCATAAAGGCTGTTTAAATAAGAATAAACGAATTATATACTTTCAGAACAGGAATTGCAATGTGAATGAGCAGAGACATCTGCTATTTTCAGTTCCCCAGGAAGAGAAACATGTTGTAGAAGATCGTAATTTAATGCAAAAAGTCTACAGAACACTGCACATTAAAACCAGTGAGCACAGAGTTAGTAAAAACTTCAGGTTGGCACGTGTCTGTGGCTGCATTAGAGCACGCAAGAATCTGGAACAAGTTTACTCAAAGGTTAGCTTTGAACTGGTGCTTACCTGAATGTTGTGTCTGATGGCAGCAGACACACTTTTCCCTTCTCACTGTTATGCTTTGAACTAGGTAGAATCATTAAATCATTTAGCTTGGTAAAGACCTGTAAGATCTCCAAATCCATCCATTGACACGACCTACCGAGTCCCATCACTAAACCATGTCCCTTTCTGCCACATCCACAAGTTATTAAAAACCTTCTGGGATGGGGACTCCATCCAACACTTGAACATCCTCTCTGTGGAGAAATTCTTCCTAATATCTAACCAAAACCTTCTCTGGTGCAACAGGAGACTATTTCATTGTGTCCTATCACTTGTCACCTGAGAAAAAAGGCCCATATTCTTCACTGCAACCTCCTCTCAGGCAGTCGTAGAGGGCAATG
>VXAV01003059.1:11705-22005 GCA_013399715.1 Alectura lathami | reverse complement strand
TGTCTCTTTCACACCTCTGTCTCCTTCCACAACACACTCCCACAATCTTTCCCACCTCAGCCTTCAGCCACTGTACCATTCTGTATCTCTCCTCCTGTGTAGCTCAGGGCCCATGTCCCACAGAGTGCAGGGTGGCAGTGCTGCCCAACACTTTTCTTCTCCTTATGACAGTTGCAGAGCATCCTTTCTGTGGTTGCCACCACACCCCCAGATCCCCAGGGGACCAAAGAGGAGCTCATCTGAATAACGTGAAGAGAAGCGACAGATAACATCTGTGATTATCTTACCTCCTTGTGCAAAACCTCTGTATGATTTGAGTGTGTGGCCTCCTTCAACATCACTGGGGAATTCTGCCCTTGGTGACTGAATCCAGTGATCAGACCTTTTGAAAGTTTAAGTAACAAATAGATATGAATATTAACCCAAGAGTGATATTTAACTTCCTTGGCGCTTTCAATAGATTTTATTAGCTATTAAGAAAAAAAAATGTTCCTTGTACAAATATATACAAATATTCCTATTCAATTATCTTTAAACATTCAGTTTCAATCTGCTTTTCTTTTACAGCAGACATAACAAGAAGGCTCTTAAAACTTGCTTTTATTAAAAGTATGTAATTGAAACCACTTCAGAGGAAGAGTTAGGAAAATATATACTAAATGATGACCATTGACTATAATTTCATTTTAGTTGAAAGACTTAATTGTTGTATGTGTAGAATGGACTGTACTCAACCCCAAAGACTGACTTTTTCACACTGATTGGGTTTATCTCAGATTCCTTGTTTTCCACAGATTCTTTGATTCACAAGGTGATAATATTCACAAGAACGAAATATACGGAGTTTGATTTCTAAATGTCTATGATTTTTTCAGGCATAAGACTTTGTGCCACGGATTGTTGCTACTTAACTCCTTTACGCCTGTCAAGGAAAATAAGACATTGATCCAGGGAAGAAAAATATTTAATTGGGAGAAAAAATATTGAAGGAATTTAAAACATAACTGATACTAGACAAGAACTAGCAACTTCATCTGCATTGGCTTCAGTAGGGATTATATTTATTTTCTTTCCTCCAGAAGTGACCTTATTGTTATTCTAAATTTTGCCCAGTGACATCAAAATTTTCCATGAGGACTCTGTTTAGCTTCTGTTCGTGTTTTGTGCCAATACATTTTTGAATGTTTTTCTGGCTGAAATGATGGTCTCTGTTTTCACTACTATTTAAAGGTATTGTTTGTGAACAAAAAAGAGAAAGTATTGGTTGCTAGGGAGAGAAAGGGTCTAAATATGGAGTTAGTGTAATTTTTAGCTTCTACTCATGATGAAATTAAAGTTTATTAGTTGTGAAAAGAGAATGGAAAAGTGGATGCTAGTATGTGAGAACCTTCTTGAGCAGGACTCCTTTGCTGCAAACGTTGTCCAGAAATCAGCTTGATGTTCTTTTAATCATACTGTGGCACATATGAAATGTTAGCAACCAAGTGTTACACTGCAAATCCACTTGGTATATGCAAGAGGTGTGGATAAGCTCATAAAGGAGAATGTGCAAAAAATGATGTAAAAGAAAGTGGTGCAAAAGTTGCAACACGTGGTCAATATAATAATGAACTGAAAATAGTGTCTAATACTAATTTGCTGGTTTGATCCCTTTAGCTTAACTTTTTAATTCTTTGCCTTTGTTTCAGACAGTTTTTGTGGTCTCTGGAACTCAGTCTGTTAAACATACCCTGATCTTGCTTCAGCCATTCCAAATATAAGCACACAGCGATGCAGAATTCAGTTCAAAGGTATAGTTCCTTTGCATATACCATATCCCAGCTTAGTTGATAAGCCCACTTAATTTCCAATGTGACCTATGGTATTGGTGCTTTGCTTTTTGGGTCCACCAGAAATGCTAAAGCACATTGATATGCCCTCTTACACCAACTTCCATGAATTTGATGGAGCAAAATTCCAAGGGTACACATCAGTATACATCAGAATGGAAATTGGACAAGGAAATAAAATTGGATAGAGGAGAATAACATGAACAGGACATGACAATGGTCACTGACAGATTTACCAGAGGGCTTCTTTTTTCTTTCTTTTGCATTACTGCTGCTTGTTGTGGTCTGTTGTCTTCTGTGTCACTTGGCTGGGAGGCATCCATATCCCTGGGCAGCTTCTTGTCACTGTGTCTGCATCCAGCTCAATAGTTGCCTTGTGATAAGCAGCACTGCTCTTTAAGCCTAACTAAAGCACTTTCAGACTTCACATTTTTGTAAAATACTTCTTCTCTGTATATACCATTTATATGAGTATGTGTAAATGGTATCATTGAGAATTGGATTTTGTTTGTTTATAGGTGCATTAGAAATCATTTTACTAGTCAATGAATGAGAAAACATGACAGAAGCAATAATAGTCCAGTCTTTTCAGAGCTATAGGCTTTATTTTTTTTTGTTTGTTTTTGTTTTCAGTGCCATCTGTACAGTTTTCCAGATGACATCACTAAATGTGTTCTGTAATCTTTTCCAGTAGTCATATTTTTAACCTTTGTATCAACAGGCTTGTTACGTTTCTTTAAAGGAAGAAATCATGTTTTAATTTGTAACCTATGTTACAGAGAGTTCTGCAACTGAAGAATCCTGAAAACAGTGTAATGAAGTAGAATGACCTGACACTGTAAGTTTCAACAGTAGCTGAATTTGGACTTTACGTATTTGTCACTTCCTTTGTATTTTAAATTTTAATTTTTTTATTTTATTTTATTTTATTTTTTAATTTTAATTTTAATTTAATTTTAAATTAAACTATGGAATGGTTTTCTCATGACTCCTCTCAGATATCATATGTGACTTTTGCATCTTGGAAGTCACAACCACTAGCACTGGGAAAACAGAATACAAATCTTTAATTTAAGAGACAAAGTTCAATTAATTCTCTACCGTTCAATTAAATCTTTCAATTAAGCTTTCAAGTTTTGACACTTGACACTAACTGAACATTTTTATCAACCTTATTCTCAGCACAAATGTTTGGAATGATTTTTTTAGAGGATGACATCTGAAGATGGATAGTGAAAGATTCTGAGATTGACATAATAATGAGTAGGGTTCTTCATCAGAAGCTTATTTTTATGTTTAGGACTCTGCATTGCATTGTTAATTGGAAAGTATTAGTGATCTTCAGTTTATCCTGCTTTTGAATCTGGAATGAGTAATGAGAAGTGCAAAACTATCTATTCACGTCAACTGAGCTTGTGAAAATACAAGTAGCATCTGTGAATGTAATTCTCCAAGGATAATGTTGATTATGTGATTTAATTCAAAATCTCATAATTTGCAAAATATCTTATCAAAGCAATTCCATCTTTTCCCTTCATAATACTTAAAAGTATGTTCCAATTAATTTCATTTTTGATGGTGAATTTGTATCACCATTTGTGATTTGTATGATTTATGAAAAATACTTTTGCCACCCTTGCTTTTCTTTTCTGCCTGCAATTCAAGCTGATCTGCAAACATTCCATCATTTTATTTCCTCTGATTTTTCTGAGTTTCACACTTGTGTAGGATGTAACTCCAGCAGACCCTGTATGGATATTTTAGCTATGATTACAATGAAAATATTAATACTATTTGCTGTTGGCAGGCATGAGAATGTATAAAATGCCCTTCTGGCTTAGAGCGGAGATCTGTTTATCTCAGTGCTGTCTCCATAGCAGCAGGCAACTCTGACTGGGGAGAGCATGAGTCTGGCTGCTGTTTGAAGGTCACTCTTCCCTTCCTTCTCCAGCACCCATAGCTGGTTGTTAAGCATCCTAGAGGATACTTTCTGTTTGGTTTAGTTTCTCTGTTTGTTGCTGGTCTGGTATGAAGCTGATGATTTGAACTCCTTCCATAACCTGCAATGGAAGCAAGTTCACTACTGGCTGCACAAGGAATTACTTTCCTTTTTCTAAGTCAATTTGTTAGTTTAACTGAGTGCTGTTCATTTCTCATACTACAAAATTCAGTGAGCAGTAGTTGCCATATTCACCAGTAATTTAATGACTGATGACGTTATTATGCTGATTGTATAAATCTCAAGGATGGAAATTACAGTGCAGCACAGCCTTGAAATTTCTCTTCCCCTAATCTAGGAGCTTAATATCTCTCATTCCTTTGCATAAGCCAAACTATTTGAGATTAATATTTCAGTGCTGGTCCTTGCCTAAAGTGCAAGAGACAGATGGAGAGGCAGATTTTTCTTGTGAAATATTGGAATCTCAAGTTACCTACTTGTAAGTCATTAGATGTGGCACTCATGTGGTCACATAAGTCTTGATAAGGGAACATGTGTGGGTGGGTGTCCTGCCTGCAATACCTTCCCCACTATGGAGTATCTGCTCTGCATGAAGCAGGTAAGATCAGGAGCCAGAGTAAGAGCATCTGTGCTAGAGGCTGACACTCAGGAGCAAGGGGTTTTAGGAACATGTGACCTAAACACTGTGTGACATGAAGGGGGCGCTGTGAGAGGCTGCGTTGCGTGGAGATAAGCTATACAACCCAAGCCTGACTGTGTGGTTAGCATGCCCATATGGCCTGTAAAGACTTGGTTTCATAGTGAATTAAACTGAAACACAACAGAATATAAACAGAACTTATTTTCTTCCTCTTCTATTTATGCCATAAAAAAAAAAAAAGTGCTTTAGCAGCTGGTAATTTACTGGAAATGGTTAAAAGAGCAGGATAAAGTTAAAAATCCTTGAATATACCTCACTTCACACTATTCAAAAGTAATCTGGGATCAAAGAGCATAGGAATAAAATTGAATGACGATAAATGCTCTTTTGCTTTTGCCACCCATACTGTCTGTCTTATTTTGAGTTCTGGCTCTGAACCATATTTGCTCAGCCAAAGAAGGGCAGAGGAGAAATAAGAACCTTTACCTCTTTGTAGAGTGGTGCAAGGACAGCACACAATAGCAGTTCCTGGGCTCCCTTCAGCGTGGGGGACTTGGAAACCGTTCATTCCTGTATGCACTGATGAATGAGGTGCAGGGAAAAGCTAACTCCACAGCGCTGACAGCCCCACTTCACCCAGGGGAGTGGGACCAGCCAAGGGCAGAGAGACCCAGTGCCATCAGATAGACTTTTGACAACGTGGGACAGAAAGACTGGTCCTGCCCAAGGCACTGTCCCTCCAGCACTCCTCCTGGGGCCATGTCTCCTCACCACCCACTAGCCTGAACTTGCAGATAAATGGCATAATCTACCCTCTCTTTCATCTTTAGGGCCCTAACAGCATTATGCAAATCCCAGCTATGTCCCTAGCAACCCAGTCCAAAGGCAATTTTGTATNTTTTTTTTTTTTTTTTTTTTTTTTTTTTTTTTTCTTCACTTGTGACAGATTTCATCCCCAAAGAGATGAGTCCTGTAGAGGACAGAAGAGAAGGCTGCTGTAGTACAGTGTGTCTAGTTTTGAGTGCAATGAGCCAACGGCTGCAGCCTAAGGCACTGGTGTGGTTTTGTTTAAACAAACATAAGCCAATTAAAAATACAAAGAGATTCAAGGAAAAGATGCTCTTAGCTGAAAGCCTCATGGGAGAATAATTTAAAGAACAGATCAATAGCGGTGAGAGAGATTTGTTCCCATAAGACCAAAAGCCAGCATGTAACAAATCTCAAGAAAGGCATTTATAGGACTGTATTTTGTGAGTGGCTGTGGCATAAAAGAATAGTGCTTTAGCATAATTATAGTTAAATATTTACACAGTCCTAGCTGTTTCAAGAAAAGCAAATACCCTTGCAAAGATAATTTTCTTCTATTCAATATATCATTGAAAATGCTTGCTGTGCATAACTTTATTGCAAACATAATAATTATATAAATGTGCCTTCAAGGAAAATGGTAGTTGAGAATGCTATCTTAGAAAAAAATCACACCAAAAAAGGAACTATTTCTACTATTACCTACAGATTACAGTATTCTCCCTCTCAGTTTCTAGGTCACAGCTTTTGAATTCTAACCTCTTTCCTACTCTATGCACACAAAATCCTTAAAATGTTCCACAAGAATAAAAAAATATAAAAAAAATAAATGGTCTGAAATTATTTGCCTAATATTTTTAAATCCCAACTGTAACATGAAAAATCTGATGATCTTCCAAAATTGATGTAGAAACAATAGAGGATATAGAATCATAGAATCATTTGATTTGGAAGAGACCTTTAAAGGTCATCTAGTCCAACTCCACTGCCATGAACAGGGACACCTACAGCTGGATCAGGTTGCTAAGAATCCGACTACGTTTCTCTTTAGACACTTAACCTTGGTGTCTTAGTTAAGAGTAAGAGAGTATTCCCCTAGATATGAGACGTTAGAAATAGAGAAGGGGAAATCAGAGGGGAAAAAAAAAATATATATGTATATATATTCATGCATTTGTGTGTCCTCCAAAGGATTGTTCAGAACAGCACTTCAGATTTCAGAAATTATGATTTTGCCCCTTGGAGAAATCTCGTTCTGTCTCTATGAAATGTCTAGGGACAATTGAGGGAAGGGTGTTCTGTACTGGATCCTTACAGTTCATGGAATAAAATTTGCTCTAAATTCAGACATTTGACAAAGCAGCTGAAAAATCCTTTGGAAAAAGTATTTTCTCTCAGACACAGGAATTCTTGAGAGATTGCTTTTGAGCTATAACATTTATCCATTTTGCACAGCAGAACAGAGTATCTTTGTAGAAATATTGCAATTCTCTGTTGAGAGTGGAATGGTGAGGCTGTTTCTGTGGTAAGATGACTTAAAAAATAGGGCGTACAACAGATCCATGCTGTATGTCTGTTTGGTTTCACTGCTTTATTCTGAGTTCATAAAATCAGAGGTAAACATCAGTTTACATATGCTGAAGAAATGACCCATTGTTTTAAACTGCTCAGAGAGTAAAATGGGAGAAAGACTAGTAATGTAGTGCAGCTGTTATAGGAAACACCCAATTGCTTCGTTGTGTTTTTGCATTTACCAGAACCATAGGGGTTCCAGAAAGCATGTTTAAACTGTGAATGTGGTTAAGATCCTCACAGGTAACTTAAATTTTTCAATGGCACAATTTGAGATCCAGTTCATTTATCCCATTCTGGAGACACCAAATTAACTAGGTAGTGACAAGTTCCTTTTAAAGATTCCCAATCTAAGACCCTATGCTAACAGAAATTGTTTACCCTTAACTGTATCTTACTCCATCAGCAAGCTTGGACTTGAGGGTGCCACTTGATGTCAGGAGATGATTATTACAGTGCTACTGCCAGGTGCTGGTAGTTCCCCAGGGCATTTGGTGACTAGTAGGCTTTATTACGTGCTGGATATGATACCTATCTATATAATGTAATTCAGATGTGGATATATACATACAGCACAGGCAGTAATGAGTTTCTTAAATACGGTGTAAAACATTGAGAACATTTTTTCATTCCCTCTGAATCACTCACTAGCAGGTCTAAAATTTCTAATGAGAGCTAATAATGTGTCTTTACCTCAGGTGCTTTCTTTTTGTCTTTCAGATTATTGATGTCTGTGGTCAGAATTTCTCTAATGGCTCTCAACACAGGTGCAGATGTCATTAGGAAAAGTTTCTAGCTGAGAATGAGAACATAACAAGTTTTCAGTCTCCATGTTTAACACAGGAAAGCAAAGCAAAGAAGTTAATCAACATAAAATACACTATTCCATTTGCTGAAAAGAAGCGGGGAAACACGGAAAAATGAGAATAATGAAATAAAAATAATTCTTAGCTTTGTAAAATGTACACGGTGTTACAACAATGAGAACAAATTCTAACAGAATGATAGAAATTAAAGGCAGAAGAAAGATTTTTTCAGGAGAGATTTTCTTCTTACATCATCATTACAGAAAGGATGTGCTTTTTCAAGAGCTTCCTGCTAAGCCTGAAGGAAGCCAACTGAAGCCTTCGTTGTTTTTTCATTAGACCTGGAATGAGAACACACATTTATGTCACTGGGTTGCCTCTGGCAGCCTTTTCCTTTAGAAAAATAAAGTGCTTTCCAGTTTCACAATTAATAGGTCTAACCTGAACTTTAATAGTATTCATTAGAAGAAGACCTTAAAATATCAATAAAATTTTAGAACAAACCATGAAGTTTATGGTACACACCTTTTTTATCCATTAAAAATATATAAATACTTATGCATACAACTTAAAACCATTAAAAAAAAATAAGAAGCTAGAAAATATTGCTCAGTACCAGAATATTAGCCAATTGTGATTCTTCTGGTCTAAAATGCCAATGTGCATATTTCTGTACACATTAATGTGTATAGAAAATGTTTTTATAAATAAACGTAGTCTAAATTGTTTTGAAGTGTTAACATTATCCAGAGAATAAAGAGAAAATGTTTTTGACAGTAGTGTGTTTTATAGAGGACTTCTGTAGATGATTAACCATCTAAATATATGCTGTGAATAGGGCATTTATATCCATATTTGCATATTCTTATGTATTTGACAATAGCAACAATTACCTTAATCATTGAATTAATAAAGAAACAAATGTTAACTGCCACATAAATGTCTGGAAATTCTTTCTTAGATTTCCTGTTGTCTTTAGTCTATGCTTCAGTCAATAATTGTTAATAAAGGGATAATGTAATTGTCTGAGTAATTGTGTAATGTGATCTTCAGAGAACAATTGGGCTTTTGTTGTTGTTTAGAGAAAAGATTAGGCATCAGAAAGCTTCAGTTTCTTTCACGGGCCACTGAAGTTTATTTCAAAGAACTGATAAATTTTGTGAGTAACATCTTGATCTTGCTGAGTCTCATTTTTTCAGGCATGGAAATAATGACAATGATTGTTAATATTCTTACATGAAGTTAACTAATATTTCTACAGTGTTCAAAATACGCTGTTTGTGGCAGGCAGGAGTGACTTTGGATAGACAGCAGAAATTACTTACAGTTTAAATGGTCAAAATTCCTGAGTGTAAGAAAATATAAAGAAGCAATGAACTAAGAAAATTAATTCCACCTTTGGATATCTTTAATACACAACACAAAAGAGGTAAAGGTGTATTTATTTTTCACTTGCAGTTTACTTTTTAGTTACATGCAGGACTTCTTGGAAATGACTATGAGGAATATGTACGGGTGCGTACTTCTTGCAAGCATTTCCTCCTGAAGTGTCAACCCAAATCAAGACAATGTGCTGTCCTCCCCCCTGCTGCACCTCACCTACTGCGGGGGTTGCAGAGTCCATATCCTCTGCAGTCCTCTCCCCACTGACATTTCTGTTTCTTCATTTGGATATTAATATGCTATGAATGTAGCTCCATACATTTTTCCACATTTCTTCTTTGCTGTAGGTTAAAGGTATGTCCAGTTTTGGCATTTTGGAGAAAGTTATGACTTCTCTATATATTCATGTGGACTCTTAAATTAAAAACTCATCAGCTACTTCTGTTCTTTGTTTTCTGCCAAGGAATGACAACCTAAGAGGAGGCAATCTGAAGAGCAGACACCTGGGAAGTAAAACAACAAAGTATGCTGCTTGTATGATAGACTTCGCTATCTCAGCATTATAGAGACATAGCTGCTAAAATGAAGTCTGGCATTGTTTTTCTCATGGCTGAGTGAGTGACAGGCCCTGGGGAGAATGTATTAGAGTTCTCATCTTGTAACTTTTCTCCTTTTGTTGGTCTGCATAATTGCTGTCACCCAGGTAAAGCCGGGTTGTCTCTTCCATGGCAAATTCTCTCCCACACAACCCTTTGACCTTCAGGCAGCAAGAGCAGCAGGGCTTCTCATCTCTGAAGAAAGTAACTACTTGAAGAGGAAGTGCTTCGCAATAAACAGTGCCTCTGAATTAGAAAACTAAACAACGTTTTTTTTACTGCAAACTGTGACTGCTGGGAATATTTGCCTAGAATTAACAAAAAAAAATTACAACATTTGAAGAACTGAGGTGCTTAATCAAGTGAAGAATTTAAGCACAAGTTTGAATACAGCTGGGACAATTGGTTAATTACGAGTAGAATTCTGATAAATGCGTGAGCAGCTTGTGTGTTTTGTCAACAGACATTAGAATGAGTTACGAGCTCATATTGGTTCTTTATTTCTTGGACATTAAAAATGCAGGATATTAAAAATGTTAAAAGCACCAAAGTAACTGTCCTTAACAATGTTAGTATGGAAAAAATGGGATGATTTGTTCTTATTAAAAAGTGTTTTTGATGATTGTTGTTATCAAAGCCCTTGTCTCTGCCAAGTGGTTGAGCTCATTTTCTTGGCAAAAATTCACCCCCCCTCCAATTTTTTTTCA
>VXAV01003059.1:358-11698 GCA_013399715.1 Alectura lathami | reverse complement strand
ACCCCCCCTCCAATTTTTTTTCAGTTCCCAGGGGAAAAAAAAGCAATCTGATATTCACTGTGGAGGCATGTTCTCTTTAAAATCTCCCCAGAAAAGACCAGCTCATAATAAGTCATTGTGGTATCAATGCGTTAGTTTGATCTGATTAGTTCCTGTATTAATTTGGTGATTTAATCATTCAATCTATTGGTATATTGATTTTATTTTAATTGAGATCTTAATTTAATTATTCAATTATTCCAGTTTTAATTAGCCGAGTAAAATTGTAGGGTATTAGCCCAGTAATTGAACCATATTTTGTCATCTTTGCTAATGTGTGNGTGTCTGATATATATATATATATATATTTTTAAGAAATCTATAAAAAGGCAAAGAACATTTTTATTTCAAACTACTGTGTTGGCAAAAAACATATGAAGGGACTTGTAATCGGACAACTTGCAAGCCTCTTTGGCTGTTGTTGCCTGTTCATATTTAAATCCTTCTCTCTGTAGGATGCTTTTTCAGAAGACGCATGGAAAATACCTTTCAATAAGATGCACATGTAAGCATGCAGAATGAAATCAAATATGACTTATTCTCTGGAAAGCCAGAAAATAATGAACTATTTTTAGTGCTGTCTATAAAACCTATATTTTGCAGAACACCAGCTTTTGCGGTCATAGATTCCTGAGTTTTCAAATTGGAATGTTCCTTTAAGGCATATAACCTTAAGGACAAAAATGATTCTGACTCTTGCTTGTCTACCTGACTAAACACTTTTAGTATTTTATTTTTTTTTATTCTCACATGTCATGTCTTTTCAAAAAGAACTCAAGTATTTTAAGTAGCTAGTTAGAAAGCAAGGAGTTATGCATTATCTAGACTGCAACCATGACTATGTTGCCTTTTCTTTCTCCATTCCAACACTTTTGTGTGGATCCTGAAGTTTATCAGTGGTTTTAGAGATGGTGAAAATAGAATCACATAGAAAAGTTGAGAAATACAAATATGTACCTACATTTTTACTTTTATTAACTAAAAAGTCAAATTAAGGATGTTGCATCTGACCATCTAATGTGATGACCGCACATTTATGAGCACTCTGTCATTCTCTTTGTACCTCAGACTACTCTTTTTTTGTCTGTGGCTACTACTGGATCGCTCCTTTACTTAGAGAATGTGTTGATGGCAGGATGTGGGCAAAGCCCTGGCTTTCCCAGGAGAAGACCAGGACTGGCAGTCCAATGCAGAGAACTATGGAATAATGTACCCCTGACATACTGTATGCTTTTTTGTTGTTGTTGTTGTTGTCGTTTCGGTGTAGGCAAAAACTTTGTTGGAAATGCACCCTGAAAACCAAGGGAGTAAGCAAGGTGTAATATAACTTGCTATTGCTTTTCTAGCTATTAGACAGCCCTGCATTTCTGTGGATTCTATAGTTGTTAAAGTTATTTTCTAGAGATGTAATTTTTTTCCCCTTCAGTTTCCATCAGTTTCCCAACAATTCAATCAGATGAAAATGCAGTCCTGATTTTCAGGGAGACAAAAATTCCTTATAATATGAACAGGAACAAAGGCAGCACACTACGTTTACTTTAGAAGGCCCAGGAGAATGAATGAGTAGGGCTTTAATATTGTTTGGTTTTAAATGTCATAATAGGCCATAGATCAGAAGCAGCATTTACAGAATTTCCCTTTTTATTCTGAGAGTTCGTTATGAAGCAATCAGAAGAAAGATTTTTCCTTTTCCCTTTCCCCATTTTCTTTTCCTTTTCTCCATTTTCTTTTTCTTTTCTCCATTTTCTTTTCCTTCCCCTTCTCCCCACTTTCTTTTCCTTTTCCCCACTTGAAAAAGTGTACTGAAGAAAATTCATAAAACTCACAAAATCTGACCTCAGTATTGACTAGACTACATCAAAGACAGTCTGCCTCGAGGGTAGTTAAAGTCCTGGATGCATCCTTTGAAGCCTGAGTTATGGCAAATGGTGTCATTGTGGAGGGACAATTAACTTGGGTGATCACTGGGTGGTGACTATAGCCATTGCTGTGTAGTTTGGATTTACAAGCAGCAAGGGTCAAACTCTTCACACCTTTCACCGCAGAAATGAACTATGTAGAGGACTCAGTGGACTAAAACCCAGTACAAGCCTACATTTTTCTATCTGTCAAAAGATTTCAGAAGTAATTCATTGTTACAGCTCCCTGGAGTGAGAGTCTGCTTGTCCATCTGATTTTCCTGACTGAGCGCTTTAAACATTCTCTGAGGAAAAAACTGTTGTACTCTTGTTCCAAAGCATAATAGTAAGGAGTGGAAGTGTGAAACCATTTGGAGTCCTTCTTCCCTGCTGTCATGTTTTATCACTACTCTGGTGTTATGTCGTGAGCAGCTCTTGATTTTAAGCTTCAGAATTAATATTATTTCTAGGTGCTGTCTGCTACCCCTCTGTAAGATCTCTGGATTTCAGAAATCAGATATGCAATAATTTTGATTAACAGATATTTCAAAGTGAATAACAAGGCTCTTGGAGCGTAAGTTTGATGCCAGACTGCATTGCAGAGTGGATCCAGAATTTATCTGAGGAAAGTTTTGTGAAATCAATGGCATTGCTTGATCACACATATATAGCTGAAATAAGAATCTCATTTTTTAAGGTGTGACATTCTGTGGAGACCTGAATATTCTGACTCCTGCTCTATAGATCTAGGTGGTGCAAATGAATTGTTGCGTCAAATAATGGGTCTGGTCCTGTTTTCTGTTGAACACCAGTAACATTCATGTTGACTATAATATGAGAGGTCCATAACTATTTATGTTTCTATCTGTTCCAGAATTGTGATGATCATTAGAAATTTGTAAAGATAGTACTTAGAATTTTTAGCTAGACTCTTTGGACATTTCTATATTGTACTTTTCTTTAGGAGTAGGCATGAAATCTGATTTTCAAGAAAATCTATGGCTGAGAAATGGGTTGGAGAAACACACTGTTTTAAATTGGGTCTGTATATATTTTCATTGTCTTTACTGTAGCAAGATTTAGTTATGTATTTATTTTGAATGGGGGAAAGAATATAAAAATACATTTTCATGTAGAAAGATATCTGTACGTACCTCACTAGAGGAAAAATTTAAGTTTAAGTAAGCTATCCTCATCAGCTGAGGAAGCTTAATTTTATGAAGTACAGGGACATGTCAGCTTTCTCATCTGGCAGATTTCTGCAAGTTTTTCCCCACTTTGCTTAAAATGACCTTCATATCTGTTTCCTTTTTGTTCAGATTATATTGGATATGGCCTTGAAACACACCCTATGGGAAATCAGCTTGCCCAGTGTAAAATGCAGTCAAACTGATTATTGTGAAAAATACCAAAAGTAAGACACCCAGTGCTGTGATTCATGGAAGCTTATAATCAGATTCCTGCATGCTATTGTTAGAGACTTCTTCCTGATTGATTTGCATTTTAATTATGCACCTCTGCTGTGTATTAAGCGTTGTACCGACACATACTATTAGAGTGCATCTTTCAGGAGGAACTGTCTGCCAGAGCTATAAAAAACAATGGAATGTGTATTAGCTGAATAAAGACAGATGGCATCAACTCATTCTGTGTCAAGTTTTCTGGATGAATAAACTTTCTATTTCTACCTGGATCATCATAGAAAAGGGAATAAAAATAATCCATTTCTCTTTCGTTATCTTGCTTTTAGCTTTTATTTTAAACATTGTTTCCATCAGCCAAAAAACTGAGAGAGCCTGCAGGCAGATGCAGCCCTCACTCCTATGGTTACCCCAAATAACCCCCAAATATTAAGTTTTTTTTTTTTTTTTTGTCTCAAAATCAGGGAAATGAGAAATGTAGTAGTGGAGAGGGATGATATATACCAAGAACTCTCCAGCTGAGACAAACATCCCTGCCTGTAGATAAAGGTGACATTCTTGTCAATAAATTACCAGCTTAATCCTTAGCAACAGGCTTGCTTTAATCAATTCTGGAGGATTTCCACCAGGGCATAACAAACATGTTGATTCAAGGCTTGCTAATAAAATTACTTGTTAATTCAACATTAATTAAATTGTAATGTGAATAATAATTTCTCTTCTGTAAATATCATTTCATTTTGTGATGTAAATGGAGAAGAGGAGCAGCTGAGGATAAAAACTGTCAGTGCAATGAATCTTACCCAGAAAGAGTGGTATTTTGCAGTTCTATCTGTTGGGAGGGTAACGACCTAACATTATGCTCTGCAACCTTGTTAAGCAGAATGTTGTGAAAAAACAGCACTTTGAATTCTTTGCTATCAAAGAGAAGGTTGTTAAACATGTGTCACTGAAAATCTAAACATAATTGTGAATAAAATATCAATATTCCATTTTCATGTTGTTTCAGTAGAACAGATATTTCATATTCCAATATCCAACCTGTGGAAAACAAACAAAAAAAAAAACAATAAAGGAAAACTACAATGACTTAGCTTGCAGGGTATAAACTTGAGGGAGAAAGGTGGGAAGTGGTTTTCTGATTATCAGAAAATTTATGAGACATAAAAAAATGGGTAATGTCCTGTTCTACTGCACAATGAAAACAACTTCTTCTAACATGTCTTCAGTACAAACAGGTTTGAGAGTACACTTCTGCTTGAAACATATTGCTATTTGGCCAAGCCATTCACCTGGAATGAGGGAAAGCCATGTTTAAATTCCATTTCTCTGAAACCCGGTTTCATTTATCTCACCAAGTGTTTTAACTGACAGTTTAGTTTTCATTGTTATCAGTTTTCATTATCAGCAGGTAGTTTTTTCATTTTTACCATACATTCCATTAGGAACCTAAATTTTTTCCCAGTTTAGTTTTTTTTTTTTTCTGAAACATTTCCATACAAAACATTGGAGCTAGTGAACTGTCATTCATTAACATGATAATGGTTTGTCAAAGTGGTGTACAAGACTAAAATTTAAGATTTTGAACAACTCAGTCCACAGAGAGATTTTTCACCGATGATCTTGTCAGATTAGCTAAAAATAAATATTGGGTAAATATGAATTGTGTATATTTGTGCTGAATACTTACCTAGTGTCACAGTATATCATTTGCACAGTGTTTCACAAAAATATTCAGATTAATTCAAAGTGTCCATGTTGTCTTCCTTGTATTTTGGATGTCTCTCTCTCTTTTATGAACTCTCCGATTTATTTACTTCATCTGCGTAAACAATCAACAGTAATTTGCTACATATATCTTGTGTGATGTCTAGGTGTGTTATCATTGCCAACCCACTAATAGTAAGAAGGCATCTTCCTCATAGCTGTTATTTTGCACTTTATATTTAGCAGATTTTCCTTGTTTTAAGGTTACAATTTTCTAATGTTCTCTGATCTCCCAAATAATACCACGCAGCTTGTCTTCTCCTTCCCTATGGACTGCAATACAATTATATGACTTGAAGAAATAAAATGTTACCCTTTTTCTTCTCAAAACTTTTCCACAGAATTTTTATCCATTATTCTTGTTCTAAAACAGGGAACTTAAAGAAGGGAGAAATTAAAAAAAGAGTGGCACAGTGATTCAATAGAAATATGAGGCTTAGCATCCAGATTGCAGAATTCTTTGGTGTAAGAACAAACCTTGGATCATTCTACCTTTTTCTCTAAAAATAAGAGAGGTGAATTTTATTTCAAGACAGACCATCAGTACTAGTTAAAGGGAATGGGAAGAAAAGGAAAAACACTGAAGCATAGCAAAGCCATGACTGACTACAGAAAAAGAAGGGAAAGAACTTTCTCTCAGCTGCAAACTGCTTGCTGGCTGTGACTTTCAATAACACTTAGTCGTGACTGTCAGCGTTTAACTTTCACTTTTTTATTTTTAAAAGAACAGATAAGTAACAGACATTACTCTGCTCTTGATTTGGCTTTTTCAATAAGAAGTGAGAGTTAAACTCTGCTGCTGCTGTAAGTGTTATTGAAAACCATCAGCTTCAGTAATAAAACAAATCAGGTGGGAGCAGAAGAGCATGAAAAAAGGCCTGGAAACCTTACTTTTTATTAACCTTTTGTTGACATTAATTCTCTGCTGTAGGAGATTCACACAGTGCATATATAGAAACACATGTTTAGTAATGAGGCACTTTTGCTTACACAGGAAAAGGTTAGAACTTACTTAAGAACTTGAGGTGTCTCCCAGGATTTGTCTTCAAATAAAAGCTCCAGTCAAGCCTTCATGAGTGACAAAAACAATGGAATAAGTCCTGAAAGTGATGCAGGCAACCATTAGATGCTTAAGACCAAACTTATCTTTCTGGAAGTGTCTGCTTGGCTGTCACCTAATGATGTGACTTTTTTTTTTTTTTTTTTTTTTTTTTTTTTTTTCCACAGGATCAATAGTGGCAGCAATTACTTGTTAAGTACAGTACACCATAGTGTTTCATGGACTTTTCAGCAGGAATGGAGAAAGGATAAAGCAGCTAGTCTTCTCAGGCAGGAAAAGGACTTGAAGGTGTGATGTAAAATGGGCATGTAAAAAGACTTGTCTTCTTCATCTACCCTCTCCTTTTTTAGTAGTGTGCTTTAGAAAAAAAAACATTAATATTTTCATTAAGAGTGAGATTCAGATATTGCACTGCATAGGAACACAACAGATCAACAGAGGCAATGGTAGCGTGAGCACCATGGACATCCTTGCATTTCTCATGACTAAAGTTAGCAAAAGACTAAAGGATGCTCTGTGTGTATCCTGGGTCCTGGTTTCAAAGGACAGAAGATGAATGTTGATAGAAATGAGGAGAATGTATTCCAACAGGTCGCTTGCATTGGTCGGTTGGAGGATCAGAACTGCAAGGCGCCCTTTGGAAAACATCGATGCTACTCTTTAGACCAAAAGGTTGTGGCTGATATCAAGTTAAACATGAGTCAGCAGCGTGCCCTGGCAGCCAAAAGGGACAACCGTGTCCTGGGGTGCTCAGGCCCAGCACTGCCAGCTGGGTGAGGGCAGCGATTGCCCTGCTCTGCTCTGCCTGGTGCGGCCTCACCTCGAGCACCAGGTGCAGGTTTGGGTGCCACAGTGTGAGAAGGACATACAGCTATTAGAGCGTGTCCAAAGGAGGGCTGCAGAGATGGGGAAGGGTCTGGAGGGCAAGGGGTGTGAGGAGCGGCTGAGGGCCCTTGGTTTGTTGGGCCCAGAGCAGAGGAGGCTGAGGGGAGGCCTCATGGCGGCCTGCAGCTTCCTCACAGGGGAGCGGAGGGGCAGGCGCTGAGCTCTGCTCTCTGGGGACAGCAACAGGGCCCATGAATGACATGGAGCTGCATCAGGGGAGGGTCAGGCTGGGAATCTGGAAAACCTCCTGTATGGAGCCAGGAGCTAGTCCTGATCATCCTCCTTGTTGGTCCCTTCCAGCTCGGGATATTCTATGATTTTACGATTGCATCTTAAAAGCATTCACTGGCGGAGAATGATGGTTATTTGCTTTTTTTGTTGCTAACTCCTGAAACTTTCCAGATATTTAGCTGTGTTGTATGGTGTATGGAAGATCTGGACAATTGTACTTAATTTTTTTTTTTTTTTTTTTTTTTTTTTTTGCAAGGTATATAGTATTAGATATTGTGTATTTTAAATGCCGTAATGGATCTGCCCTTGAATATGCAGCAGATGATGATTCCTTTAATACTTTTCTTGTATATCAGCATAGGTTTTGCTAGTTAAAGGCAGAATTAGAACTGGAGAATGGCAAACTCAGTTCAATTTGCGTGTTTTGTTTACAATGAGGCACAGCTGATATGTTTTAGAATGGATTTGTGTGTTGGTGCAACTGTGAACCTCAAGTAAATTGTAGAAACCTGGAGAAAGACTATAATTCTTATCTCTATATGCTAAGACAAGCAACATCTTTGGACTGCTTTATGTTTTTTAGATACTTGGTGTGGAGTGAGCTCTACCACTAAATTTTTCTGAAACTCAGGAATGCTTAGGCTAGTTGATCGGTTCTGTTCAAATTGATTAAAGATATGCAATTTTTATACCGTGTATATATTACTGTAGCTCTTGGATTTACAGCTCAATTGCTCAAGCGCCAGCAGGGCAAGATTAGATAAGTTACTTTAGAATTGCTATTTGGTTATGTCATTCTTGAGTTCCAAATTATAGAGTTTTCTTGATGAAGAATTATTGTGCATGTTTCACATTTTTTCCCAAAATATATATTTTTATTTATATATATATAAGTGGGTGAAGTATGGTAAGCTTACAGTAGTGCAAGGCCAAAAGCAGCAACAAAGTAATTATAGGAAAGCCAAATACAGCTGATTTTATTTTCCCATGGTCTTTTTTGATTTTACTAGAGAGCCAACAGCTGTTTGAGTAAATATTCTCCTCGCAGTTTAACAGCATTACTGCTTGTTGCAACAACGCCATGTGTTTACTCTCTGCTGATGAGACATTATCTCCTGTTACTGCAATATTAACTGCATAGCAGAGAGAGTTGAAGAAGTTTTAGATGATCTAATTCAGATGACAATTAACTGCTGAAACCTGTACAAGTGTCTTAGTACACGTAATTTAATATACACAGTTTTACATATTGGAAGTTAATTTGTGCATCAGAAAAATGCCAATCTAGAGCCATTCAGCTCAGATTGATCATAGGTTTGATGGCAGTGGTATTGATTTCTTCTAACTACCTGACTGAGGAGAAAAATTGTGTGGTAGCTGTGAATGATGCTAAATGGTGTCCCAGCCAACCTGAGTGCAGTTGTGTTGTTGCACTCTGAGTGGATTGGGTCCATGCATCCACTTTTTACAAAAAATGGAAAAATATGGATCCAGTCTTTTCTTCCAGCAGCAGCTGAATATTGGGATATCCATAATTCCATTTTCTATCCCCATTCCTCTCAAATGTAATCTTCCAGGGAAAAATAACTTTTAGGTTATGCATTTTGTATCATACATAGACTGGAAGTCTGTTAAACAGCATTTAATAGCAATTTGTCATAGCTGTCATGAAAAATGAAGAGTCTCCAATTAGGTTACATTATATTGAGACAGCCCTTTGCATGCTGGTGAGTGCTTTTCTTTGTTGTTGCTTCTTTAAAGCAAAACAAAACCTTTCACCCACCTGATGGCTGTCTATTTGGCAGGTCAAACAGAAAAAGATCAAGGGTTAAAGAGGAGAAAAGCTATTCTTAAGCCCAGACAGACTGGTGATTACTATACACCGTAAGAAAGATCAGGAAAATTCTGTGACAGCTATTTTGGAGATATGAGCCTGGAGAATGAAACACTTTTCTTAGGAACAAATTTCCTCTTATTTTTTCTCTGCTTTTGTGGAATTAAGCCAGTTTGTAATTATGATTTCTAGCCACATATTTTTATTTAAAAGAGCATAAGTTGCTTTCTGACAATAAAAGTGTATGTTTTTTGTTTGATTGTATATCACTGCACATATTGCAGATGACATGAATAGCTTTAAGAAGAATTAAAAAGCAGTTGATTATTAATGTTCATCGTGTCTAAAAGTACATTAAAGACACAGTATTTTATTGCAGCACATACTATTACTTATTTATTCAATAACACTTTTCCATTATAACTTTAGAAACTTGTTCTGAATTCCCAAAGATAGCTAGTATGCATTATTTTAACCTTCAGTGGATTTTTTTACTATTCATCTGTATTTTGCATTCGTATCCTCATGGTGCTATGAAACAACCATGAGATGTACATGTACCCATGGAAACTGGCCAGCGAAGTGCTCTTATGCAGGGTTCAGATTTAGACTCACAGGTATTAACTGGAAGCTTGTAAACATTTCTCACTGTTTCTTGGCCATAAATGGTGGGAAATCTCTTGAGATTAGAGTTTCTTACGGGC
The DNA here is from genome assembly GCA_013399715.1 of Alectura lathami. Classification (NCBI taxonomy): domain Eukaryota; kingdom Metazoa; phylum Chordata; class Aves; order Galliformes; family Megapodiidae; genus Alectura; species Alectura lathami. The sequence goes on along the minus strand of VXAV01003059.1, from coordinate 1,859 downwards.
TGACTGACTGTTTGGTCTGAAATCCTTTTACAGTGATTCTTCTCACATGACTGCTGTCATGTTTGGAGTAGAGAAAGAAAGCACATATCTCTTCCAGTCATAGTCATGGGGATACATCAGCTCAACAACCCCTTGCTGACATTTGGAACACTTGAGTGGGAGGTTTGATTTTCCCATCTCTAATTTAGGCTGAAAGAAGCTAATTGTAAATGTACTTTATCTCTAGAAACAGGAAAATTAGTATACCATACATATAATATATATATATTATTTTTCTTCCTTGTTATATGTCAAAAAAGAAAAGGAACATAAGCCCAACTATGCTAATTTATATATTCCAGAAAGTTAAAGACACTGATGTGCTTGCTACTGTTTCAGTGAATGTTCTTTAAATTAGACAGCACTCTTCTTTCTGAGTAAAAGGTGGCTGCCTGAATACAAAGTAAGATTTCCATATTGGAGACTGTACAACTGGGAACAGAAAGGGCAGCAAGATTAATGAGATTTAGAGTTTGTTTATACTACCTAACTACTCTAACTCACATTCCATAGTAAAAGAAAAAGGGTGTTGAAAGACCAAAGCTAGTTCTTTCTGTCTTGTGTGTGAGGTTGGTATAGCACTTTAATTGAGAACAAAAACCAAATGTTACTAAACAAACTTAGAGGCTGTGACAAAGTGTATGTTTCTATTCAATATACATTTTACTGAGGTTCCATTTTTTTCCTTTTTGTATAAATTTTCAATTTCCATTTACTGCAAGTAAATTAGAGAGATGATTTCTCTTTTACAGTCCATGACAGCATTAAAACTGTTCCAGTTTTATAGCTCCATGTCCCTGAGGAGCCTTGAGGCTGAGCATTTGTATTGCTTAACAGCAGGGTTTAGATAACAGGAGGCAACACACTATCTCTAGGATCACACTGACTTTTCCTTAAGGAAATATAATGGAAGTCTTGGCTGATGTTATAGTTGCCTAACTACAACATATTTATTATTTAATGAGATGATTAACCTTACAGTTTAAAGCTGAATGGAATGGTTTAAAAGTATTTGAAATATTATTTATGTTTGCATATATTATTTTTTTACTATATATAACAGTATGTATGTGTACATACATGAATACTTCCAAAATAAAAGAAATTCCATTCTTTAGCAGTAGTGCACTTAAGAGGTATCTGATACACTTTGAAAAATCTACGTTTCTCTTCCTTTGAGAAGCTATTCCATTAAGAGCAAGTGCAAGGAAGCTTTGACTCCTGATTAAATATTTATGTGGGTCTGGCTGGTAGGTCATGTTCTATAATAGCTTTTATAACTTGGTTATTAAACTGCAATTCAGCAATCAAAGATTTTTGCAATACACCCATTGGTATTCATGGCAGCAAATCAAAAATGTTTAAAAAATTAGATCCATTGTATAGATTTATGACATCGTCAAGAGGACTGAGGTGGCTTAGTGAAGAGATCCTTGGCCTTTAACATGTGTTTCAAGTCCAA
>VXAV01003056.1:73419-86971 GCA_013399715.1 Alectura lathami | reverse complement strand
TTACCTCTGAGGACAAGAAACTGGCTATTTTATTCTGAAATTATTGACTGTTATATTCAACTACCTCCACTGTACAGTCTTTCAGAAAGGACTGTAAATATCATGAGGTTTGACAATTCTGCCACAAGATTTCATTCCTTTGGGTATCCTGACAGGCTGAAAGCAAAGAATAAAACCAGTCCTTATTAAATCTCTAGAAGCCCACATTTCTTTTGCTATATTTTCTCTCTGAACTGCTGTTTTACTATTTTTAACTTTGACCTTGTTACCATAAGAGTAGAATACTAGCATGCATTTTTCTGTACATCCCCGAAGTTGATCCAACATGAATAAAAGGAACGAAAACAACTTGTTTTTGTGAAACAATCAGGCTAGCAGCAGGGGAACATTTAAAGAAATGTCAGTGTTTCATTTGATCCTCACTTCTCACAGGAGCTCCACATGAAAAGATGAACCCCAAGTGGATATGATTGATTTTGCAGAGTGAATTTTAGCGGTGTCGTGAAAGCCTGTGATGCACTATGCTACTTTCCACTTAATTGTCATCTACTTCATTAAGAGTTATGTTCCCAAACACTTTTTTGATCTGGCTCTGCATTTTCTCCGTGTTGGTTTGTACCTGCATCAGCCAAGAACTCTCAACTACCTTTTTGTATGATAACTATTGCTGAGAATGCCATGGAACTGTCCTGTAACTAATAACAATGGTCCTGATGGTTTCAAGGCATTTCCCCTCAGATGTCCGGAAAAGGTTAAGAGGATTTAACTTTATAAACATGAGAAAACCATTCTTCTGTATGTTCTCAAACCAGTATGGACTCTGATCATGTTATGCTTGTTCCTAGGATTTTTATTGAGTACTGAAGAGGTGAAAAAGGTGAATAAAACAACACTCCTCTACATTCACCACACAAACAAAATAGACAGGGGAGGTCTTTTTGTCCCTTGGTAAACTGAACATTGGAGCGTGGTCACTGGGTCAAAGTCAGCTCTTGAGAAAAATCAATACCTTTTACTTCCCAGGGTTTTCTTCTCTCTTCTCGGCCCTAGTCTCCAATGGCAGCCAAAATCCAAGTCTGTGCTGGCCCTTCACTATGAAGAACACCCAGATACAAAAGGAAATGTTGACATTTCTTCTGTTTAACCTGACAAATTGTCATTCAAACTGTGTAGTGAATCAATGAAAATCAGAGAACTACCAGTGAAAGATTTGGAATGTGCATGATCTCACCTATACAATTAAAAGGGAAATCAGTCTCCTGTCTCCCTCTCTTCGTTTCTCTTTCTCCCCCCCCCCCCCTTTTTTTTTTTTTTTTTCTTTTTGTTTTCACTCTAAAGCAAATAGCTATCAAATATTCTGACAAATTATCCTGCAGCAATTTAATTTAGACTGTGACCTTTTTAAAGGCTTATGCTGTCTTTTCAAGTCTTGGCTAAAAATCGCTTGGAAAATCCTATGATGAGAAATTCAGGAAAATGCATAAAATCCAAGATACAGTAAAAGGTGTACAATATCCTGACTTTAAAGTGCTTCAAAGAATCTATATATGCTTAGATTCTCTCTGTACTGATTTATGTCTAAAGCATATTATTGATCACAAGATTTTCAAAATAATTCTGAAATACCTGGAGGTAAAATTTGGGGTTAGTTACTTTCTTGTGCAGAATGGGCAATCAATCCAGTCCAGAACACATAAATCATCAGCTCTGAAAGGGCACAGGAAAACAGATAATATGCAGGTAGTTTAAAATGTCTGGAGTAAATGAGGTAAGATACCGTGAGTTAGATTGTCTTTCCTGACCACTACTGGGTCTCCTTAGCAATCTAGTCTGCAGGAATTGTTGCATACTATGCTCACAGTAGAGTGTGTTTTTGGCTCCATCAAGTTACACATTATTTGCCAAAGTTATACCACTGTAAAAATTCTACTGGAATTAAAATGTTGTTAAAGGTCTCTGGAATTATCTTATGATATTAAAATATTTCAGAAAAATATAATACAAAACTGATTTGAACTAAGGGACATCACTCTTCATGTGCAGTCCCTTTAAAGAGAGCTAAGTATGAGATGTTGTCTACCTGATGCCATCTAATGTTTGGTAACATAAATCATTTTATTAATAACACTTGCAGCTATCTGTAGTATCTGGTACAATTATATTACTAATTTTGACATATTTTCTTATAATATCTTCTGTTTTCCTAGTATATTACTCATGTATGATTAATTTACTTTTAATTTTGTTTACTCTAGAAATTTATTAGATACTCATACTCAGGTTCCATCCAGAGTTTCCTATACTATGTCCTGCTATGTGTTTGTAGGTACATAGCAGTGTCTCAGAATAATATTATAGAAAGAGGGAAGTCATGTTCTAGATTTGTGTTCCATAGCAATATTATACTGCAATAGATTGGATTGGATGGAAACAGAAGGTTACTCTAGGTTTCTGACAGTACATGGGAAAAACCTAGTTTGTCCAACAAGGAGGAGCCTGAAAGGAGGGAAGCAAAGGAAACAGAAATTATTCTGCAGAAAATGAGAGAATTAATAAGAATATGAGGTCAAAGTTGGTAGACAATGTTTGGGAATAGACAAAACAGAAGAGGAGGAAGTGAATGGCACAGGTAAGAATAGGTAGAAGTTTACTTAAGTATCAGAACTGGTTAATAATACAATTAAGCTACACTCAGAAAAGCAATTGTTGCATAATCGGATGACTATTATGTTATCTTGGTTTTTCCTTTTCTTTTTTCAATAGCACGGTGTAATATTTCTGTTATATGTATGCACAATTCTAAAAATTGGCTAGAAAAATCAAGTGATCATCCATGCAGAAGGAACTGTCTTTGACACTTGAATAAAAGTCAGGTGAACTTCCTTGTGACTGGAAGAAGGGCAATGTCACACCCATTTTCAAGAAGGGTAGAAAGGATGACCTAGTGAACTACTGATGTGTCAGGCTCACATCTGTGCCAGGGAAGATCATGGAACAGATCCTCCTGGAAGATATGCTAAGGCACATTGAAGACAGGGAGGTGATGCAAGAAAACCAGCATGGCTTCACCATGCTGGGCAAGTCCTGCGTGACCAACCTAGTGGCCTGCTACAATGACATAATTGCATCACTGGACAAGGGAAAAGCCACTGATGTAATCTATTCGGACTTCAGGAAGGCCTTTGACACAGTTCTCCATAGCATCATTCTCTCTAAGCTGGAAAGATATGGATTTGATGGGTGCACTCTTCGATGGATGAGGAACTGGTTGTAAGATCACATGCAGAGAGTAGTGGTCAATGGCTCAATGTCCAGACGGACATCAGTGATGAGTGGTGTCCCTCAGGAGTCTGTTCTAGGACCAGTACTCTTCAGCATCTTCATCAATGACATCGATGGTGGGATGGAGTGCACCGTCAGAAAATTTGCAGATGACACGAGACTCTGGGGTGTGGTCAACAGACATGAGGGATGGGACACCATCCAGAGAGACCTAGACAGGCCCAGGCTAACCTCATTAGCTTCAACAAAGCAAAATGCAAGGTCTTGCACCTGGGTCATGGCAACCCCCACTACTAATACAAGCTGGGGGATGAAAGGATTGAGCAGAGCCCTGCTAAAAGGGACTTGGAGTTCCAGTGAATGAAAGGCTGCACGTGAGCCAGCAGTGTGCCCTCAGCTCAGAAAACCAACCGCATCCTGGGCTGCATGAAAAGATGCGTGGCCAGCAGGGCAAGGGAGGTGATCCTGCTCCTCTGCTCTGCACTGGTGAAACCTTACTGTCAGTACTGAGTCCAGATGTGGAGTCCTCAGCACAGGAGAGACATGGACCTGTTGGAGTGTGTCCAGAGATGGGCTGCAAAAATGATCCAAGGGATGGAGCATCTCCAGTATGAGGACAGCCTGAAATTGTTGTGTTTATTCAGTCTGGAGAAGAGAGGGCTCTGGGGAGACCTTTCAATATCTAAAGGGGGCCTACAGGAAAGAAGGGGACAGACCCTTTAGCAGGGCCTGTTGTGATAGGGCTAGGGGAAATGGTTTCAAACTGAGTGAGGGGAGATTTAGGCTGGATATAAGGGAAAAGTTTTTTATGCTAAGTGTGGTGAAGCACTGGAACGGGTTGCCCAGAGAGGTGGTGGAATGCCCTGTCCCTGAAGACCTTCAAGGTCAGGCTGTACAGGTTTCTGGGCAACCTGGTCTATCTGTAGGTGTCCCTGTTCACTGCAGGGGAGTTGGACTAGATTACTGTTAAAGGTCCCTTCCAACTCAAACAATTCTATAATTCTATGAATATGCATCTGTAGCCGGTTGAGGAAGAAAGATGTAGGGTTGCGGCAAAGATGTTTAAGCTCAGGCACAAATTGATACTTCAAGTCCATGGTTACAAACTACATACCAACAATCAGTACTAGTTCTCAAAGGCATGAATATGGACTAAGAAGTGTAAGTAGTTTTAAGGGTAATAAAGACAACAAAGCACTAATGTACAGCACATTTAACACAGGTCTTATATAGTGTAGTTGGGTATCAAATGGATTTGGAGACAAAAGCGAGCAAGGTGTAGAGCAAGTCAGCTGTCAGATAAGAGTGACCCCAAGCAGATTCTAGAGAGAAGAGGAAAAAAACACCATCAATACTTTACTCATCTGGGCAAAGATTCTTAAAATGTTGCCCCTCTCCTGACTGAAGCCCTCTGTCTGACAAGAGTGAGCCCGAGAAATTGGTAAGCACTGGAAAGTTTGAACTGTGTTAGTTTCATTGCAGCTGGACTAATAACAATTCCTGGACCAGATGGCTAAGATATTCCTTTTGACCATATTTTGAATATAACAAACTGATGAGAATATAGTCTGTTCTGTAACTTTTATGCAAAAATTGGTAGCAGATATTAATCATAATAATTATCAGTTTTGTAAAACTATAGACGCCAAATAGGTCACAGTGTTATTTGCTGAAAAAAAAAATATATATTTTCTGAATTTAAGTAAATCTCAGATTTTGTTTGATTTTATATCTGTGAATAATTCACTAAGTCATTACTTTTAAGTATTGGATCTGGAAAAATCTACATACAAATATTTTTTCTCAATTTTTAAAAGAATATTATTTGTAAGTTATTTTTACAATTAAAAGTTCATAGACCATGTCTACAGTAGCTGGAAAACACATTACAATGACCCTCAGGAAAAGAAAAATTTTACGTTAGGTAAAATTAGGGCATGAAGTTAGTTGAACAGCTAAAGGGACAAGGCTTTCTCACTTTATGTGTTCTTACGCTGACACTGACAGCCTTTTGCAAAAACTATATGATTAAATAAGACAGAGAGGTTTATTTAAAAACAAGGGCCATGGAAAAGGTGAATAGGATGTTTTTATTTGCTATTTCTCATAACAAAGTATCTAGGGAGCCCCTCAAAAATAACTTGTTATGGGTAATTAAATTGTGGTTCTCATTTCCATATAATTTTCCATCAAAACACAAGATTTTACATTATTTCTAAAAGCTATTGTGTTAATTAATTGGAAAAAAAAAATCTATCAAGGAAACAAATTCTAAAATATAATTTCTAACTCAGAATTTTTTGAACTACACTTGAATGAGAGAAGCTACTGGTGTATATTTTCACAACAGAGTGACAAAATTAATCTGTATTTTTATTAGTTGGTTAAAGCCTCTGATGTTATCAGGCACAGCTACTTTGCTAGATAGATATTTCATTTAGATTTTATCATGGTGTACAACAGACTAGGTTTATTTCAAAATAATTAGGCATTGTTCTGGCATTCCTTGACATTTTTTGTTTTTATGTTGTGTAGAAAGATTTACAATAGTTTTGTTATACATAATTTATATTACACTAATTATGGTACATAATTAATAGAAAAAAATACTGTTGCAAAGAACCATAGACAAAATATATTCACAAATAATTATTTTAATTATTTATTTTTTATACATTGAGATCTGGATTATTCTGATTTAAAATACTACTTTTTAAAATTTGGTTCTGTAAAAAAAAAAAAAAAAATCATTAAATCTTTGTTGTGTATGCTTTGTCTAGCCTTTGAACCTGTTAATTGATAATAACTAAGTTTTCCAGATAGACATTTCTAAACATACTTTCAGAAATTCGATAAATCTAAGTATACCCTATTACTATCCCCAATGAAGAAGCTACTCTGTAATCTTACTATTATTGTAGACACTCAAGAACTTACAGGGTAGAAAGAGGTACTCAGTTATTCAAATGCTTGAAAAGCTTTGATCGGAGTTAGTGTTTTATTTATCAGACCCAAGAAATATGAATTAATAGGAATTTAAGCTTTATTCATTCCAGTTTTCAGAAGAGTTTTTCCTTGCTTCAACTGAGTCATCCAGACCAGGATTATTTCTTTTCTACCATTTCCTGCTCACCAGTCCTTCCAAGTACAGACAAGGTGTTCCTTCCCACCCACCACCCCATGCTTAATGACTTCAGCATTGCAAGCCTAGTAAAATCTACTTTTTCAGTCACTGAAGAAACAAAAAAAAAAAAAAAAAAAAAAAAATAAAATTCCTTTTCTTNAAAAAAAAAGAGATATATATCCTTCTCTTTTTCTGGAAAACAAAGAGAAAAAATACATTGCAACAGCAAATTACAATTATGTTAGTTAATGATTCTTACTACCTTATAAAATTTACGATTTCAAAAAGGATTTTTATTAATCATTTTGCAATTTTGCAAAGTTATTTTAATTATTGTGTTTTCAATTCAATAATGTTACCAGTGTAGGGCAAGCATAACCCATATTTATTTGGATGTCTTTTTTCATTCAAGGTGTTTGGATACCTACTTCCAACATTATCAGAATATTTTCTGAACCATACTGTCGTGAGTTAATTACAGATTGTCCTGCAACTGTGCCTAGTCCCCTCCCCCACCCTCCCTTCGTGGAGGCTGGGTAGAGGAGTGAGAAAGCAGGAGTTGCTCAATTGAGATAAGAGAAAACTAGTTTACTTATAATGGTAAAAGAATGTGAGATAATACAATAGGAAAGGAATTGAGAGCAATAAATTTGACAAAATGGAAATTATATGTATACGGAAAAGGGAGAGTCTCCTGACTGTCTACTCCACAATGGCAATCAGAGGCAAAAAGGCAGAGCTCTCGGAACCTGGAAACCATGTGGGAGGGACAAGAGCATTCAGGAGTCTGTAGTCCTCCCTCAGCAGCTCTCCCAATGGCTCAATGTTGAAATGGAGACTGGTGACGAGTGGCATCCCTCAGGGATCACTACTGGGACCAGTGCTGTTTAACATCTTTGTCGGTGACATGGACAGTGGAATCGAGTGCACCCTCAGCAACTCTGAGAACAACACCAAGCTGTGTGGTGCCATTGACATACTAGAGGGAAGGGATGCCTTCCAGAGGGACCTGAACAGGCTGGAGAGGTGGGCCCATGCCATCCTCATGAAGTTCAACAAGGCCAAGTGTAAGGTCCTGCACCTGGGTCAGGGCAATCCCAAGCACAAATACAGGTTGGGCGGAGAATGGCTGGAGAGCAGCTCTGAGGAGAAGGATTTGGTGGTGTCAGTTGATGAAAATCTCAGAATGAGCCGACAATGTGCGCTTGCAGCCCAGAAGGCCAATCTTATCCTGTGCTACATCAAGAGAAGCGTGACAAGCAGGGCAAGGGACGTGATCGCGCCCCTCTACACTGCTCTCGTGAGACCCCACCTGGAATACTGCATCCAATTCTGGGGCTCCCAACACAAGCAGGACATCGAGCTTTTGGAGGGGGTCCAGAGGAGGGTCATGATGATGATCAGACAGCTGGAGCACCTCCCCTACGAAGGCAGGCTGAGGGAGTTGGGGTTTTTCTGCCTGAAGAAGAGAAGGCTCCAGAGGGACCTGATAGTGGCCTTCCAGTTCCTGAAGGGGACCTACAGGAAAGTTGCAGAGTGATTTTTTACAAGTGTGTGTAGTGAAAGAATGAGGCGTAATGGCTTTAAACTGGAAGAGGGGAGATTTAGGCTAGATATTAGGAAGAAATTCTTTACTGTGAGGTTGGTGGGACGCTGGAACAGGTTGCCCAGAAAGGTTGTGGATGTCCGCTCCCTGGAAGTATTCAAGGCCAGGATGGATGGGGCTTTGAGAAAACTGGTGTTGTGGGAGGTGTCCCTGCCCATGGCAGAGGGGTTGGAACTAGATGATCTTTAAGGTCCCTTCCAGCCCAAACCATTCTATGATTCTATGATTGATTCTATGATTCTATGAAAAAAAACATGACAAGTGTACAAGGGAAAAAAAAATCATACTTATGTATTGTTTTTGTCTCCATTTTCAGAAGAGAAAATATATTTATCTACAGGCTAGCTCTGTGGAAATCTTGATGAGGCAAAGTCCTTTAGCTGGAGCAGCCATTTCCTCTGATGAGACGGGAATTTCTCAGAATGGTCCACGTGACTTTCAGAGCTGTGAGTCTCTCCAGTATAAACATCAGCAAGGGCTGAAAATCTTTCAATTTAATTTGTTATCCTATGGATATTTCTCTATAACTTCTCCTCTGCTAAATCCCTCCTGACATCTACAAACAAAACCTCACTGCCTTGGAATGAACCAAAACCAATTCCCTGTGACTGATCTCACCAATAAGCTTGTTGTTAACAAAGACCTTTAGATCTGACAGCGGGTCTATGCCATGGGGCCTGAGGGTAAGTGCAGTTCCCAGGTCAGGGTACTCTGGAGTGTGCAGATGCTTCAACTAGCACTGTCTGTTTAATTAATTTCAGTCTGCTTCACCTATTTAAGCTTTTCACGTGCCTGCTGTTTTCTCTATCAATAAGTGTAAGTAACATTACGAAAAAGAAAAATTCTATAGAGCAGGATGAATCATTTATGCTAACAATATTAATCCCTTTCTGTCACTACACTAGAAGGTTTGTAGGCAAGACATTAACCAAATTACTTGTATACACTTTATTCCTCATATAGATGAGGTTTTCATATATATTCAATATGTATATGTACATACAAAATATATTAAGGTATATCTATCTATATACACAAGGTTCTTATCACTAGATAGTTACAAATAATTATTTTCCTAATTTCATTTAAGAATGTTACAAAATTCAGCATGACCAGGATTTGTTGAAATTAGTTTGTATTAGAAACATTTCTAGCGATCCCTGGCAGATCTGGAACTCCATTTTGTTAATATGCTGCACAAACATGTAAGCCTATTTAGCTTTGCTGGTGGAACCATACAGACCTAACTGTGCCAGAAAAGCATCCGAGTGTGAAAAATCTGGAATAATTGAATTACCTTTTCTAAATCTATCTCAGTATTAGGATTCTAGCTTTTCAGTGAAAATAGTCCTGTCTGTAAAACGGTCTTATAAGCAAAAGTACAGTTTTAAAAGGTGGAGAGAATGGACATACAACAACTCTCCAACACTAGAAAAGAAAGTCTCAGTTTCAACTGCTCCATGTTCTTGGATGAGCTTCTCTATATTTTGGGAAAATGTCCTGTCCTTGTTGGACCTCTCAGAGAACTGATTTAACTTTCTAACTGGAATAAACTGGTTAGACATAGTGACAATAATTACGTGAAGGAATATTGGCTGGTTTCTACTTTTTGTCTGACTTTGAAAATCCAATAACCGTAATAATTCATTACCCTTCTTTAAGAGAATAACATTGTTTCAATTGTTATTGAACTTTCAAACACCAAATTCTCATCAAATATCTCCTGAATATGATGGAATAATGTAAAAAATGGCAACATGTAAATTGTTTGCTCTACTAAAATATCAAAGCCTGGGAAATTATAGAAAAGCTGCTCTTCATTACTTCTCACAGTGTTGCAAGATATAGGAAAGCAATACACTTGTTAGTGAATATCATCTTTCTGTGTTAGAAGAAATATCTTTATGGGAAGATTCTCCTGAAGGATCTACTAAGGCCCATGGAAAATTATGAGGGGATTGGTGGCAACCAGCATGGCTTCACCAAGGGCAAATCGTGCCTGGCAAATTTGGTGGCCTCTTATGATGGAGTAACAGCATCAGTGGATAAGGGAAGAGCAACTGGGATCAACCTGGACTTGTGCAAAGCTTTTGACACTGTCCCGCATGAAATCCTGGTCCCTAAATTGGAAAAGCACAAGTTTGATAGACAGACCACTCACTGGATAAGGAACTGGCTGAATGGTTGCACCTAGAGAGTTGTAGTCAATGGTTCAGCGTCAAAATGGAGACCAGTGACGAGTGGCATCCCTCAGAGATCGGTACTGGGACCAGTGCAACCTGGTGTAGTGGGAAGTGTCCCTACCCATGGCAGGAAAGTCGGAACGTGATGATCTTTAAGGTCTCTTCCATCCCAAACCATTCTATGAATCTATGATTCTATGTTCTTCAAGTTCGAAGAGGGTTGTAGTTCTTGAAAATAACACAAGTCTAAAGACAAGAAGTGACTGAGTAAATGGACCAGCGACCAAGGGAGGCTGAGAGTCTTCTTTTCACACTCACAGCACAAAACCTGTGGTAGAGAGACACTTTTTCTATCTCAGTGTTAAACCGAATAATTCCTTTTTCTTTATAAAAAGATATCAAACAAAAACATTTCTTTAGTGGTCTTCAGTATAAAGGAAAATACATATAGATAATTGCACGTTCATCTTCTTTCGTCTCTGAGTATCAGAACATTGATTTCTATTTTCAGTCTTCATCTGTAATGTGGACAAAATTTTTCCTAACTTTAAGGTCCAGAAATAACAAGCTGTAGTTTCTGAGTATTACTACTTACAATGTCTTTTTAAAAAAAAATCTCCAAAATTAAGATTTCACAAATCTCAGGTATCTCAGTAAAAATAATAATATCATTTAAAAATAAGCACTTACAATGAGCTCTAAACTAGTTTTCCTTGAAAAATGATTAGTTAAAATGATGAATTTTTGTTTTCATGTAATATATATTTATTTAATAGGATTTTAGCAGATAAACCATATTTTGGTTAACTTTCTTGATCATCTTTTTAGCATACATGGTTCATCCCATTTTTACCACTTATCATTCACTGTCTGTAAGCTAAAGAAGTTGACCTTCCTCTGCAGAAGAAGCTGCCTGTATCAAACAAACTTATTTCTGGGATTTTAATATTTTTCTTAAGCTGTTGGCTGTGTAAGCACAATTTTATTCTAATTTGTCAGAGTGGCAAAATAATCCCAATTATCCAAGTGACTGAAAGAATATGCAATAGAATACTTTGTTATTTGCATATTCTAAATAAATCTGCTGTCATGTTTCCTTGAAAGGTCCTTTCAAATTAATAAAACATCATAAAATGACAAGTACGTTAATCTACAGTTAATGGATAGTGGTGAGATGACAACCAGCAGTGAAATAGTTAACAATGTTGGCATCTAAATTAATCTTCAGAGTTATCTCTTCTAATTAAGATGAGTGGAGGATGTCTGGAATTATATTAGTGCTATTGTTTCAATCTTTCTATGTCAATATAGACAATGGACACACACATTGTTAAGGTTATTTTTTCATTTGAAAGTATTTAAAATAAATAACCAAACCTTAGATCTTGAAATATTGTACAAGGAAAAGTTTAGGAACGCTTTTTTCAAGTAATGTTCTTCTGCAGTCCAGTAAAATGTTTTGCCACTTATATGTGACTCTTAAAAGACTAATTTGAATAAACGCTCATACAATTTCAGCTTGAGAAAAGTACCTGGTATAACAGATAAGGTTGTTTCAGTCCCTTCATATTAGGTTTTGGTAATGCAGTTTCTGTATGTGACTATCTTTTAAGTCTTCTCAAAAATTTACACAGCTGGTGTGGAATTTGGCATCTTGCTGACTACACTGTACATTTCTGGAAATGTCTGACATTTCTCATTGCGGCCCAAATTGATATCGGGTGGCAAATATGTCTTGGCTCTTCAAGATCTGCAGAGTCTAGGCACTGACTGGCCTGAGTGGCTGATTGACACCTTGAGAGTCAAGGAAGTTCTCAGCTGTTGTCCAGCTTGCACAAAGGGAAGGTGCAGAGACCAAGCTGTCTGCATGGGCTTCTGCTCTGCTCAGCAGCCTGGTTTTGATCCGCTTTTTTTTGTTGGTGGTGGTGGCGTTATTTTTTTGTTGATGTTCTGATGTGAGCGCTAGACTGGTAGGAAGCCAGAAGAACAAAATATGATTTGAATTCTGAATTCTGTATTTATTACATGAAGGTTGAGATCTTCCTGGATATGGAGGTGGGGTCCTAACATGTACTTCTTGCCTCTCCCACAAGAGAATATTTACCTCACTCTGAAGAGGAACCCAGATATAAAATAACATATGCAGTTGGAAGACTCTTGATGCTAAACAAGTGATAATAACAATGTGACAGTACAGACAAACATCAAGAGCTTTAGCTGCTCTTGCAGATCCCCATAGCTCCATACTGCTGGGTAAAATACAGTACAGCAAGAGAGAAACAATTCATATTCTATGTTTAGTACAGCAATGACTGGATGAAGAATGGAGATGAGGATCTCATGACAGCACTAAAATTAGAAGCTGAATTGATCACATACAGCAAGGAATGCTTATTTATAAAATGAATGTCCATAGTTGCAAAATATAAAAGAAATCTGAAAATAAATGGCTCTTTAAGTAACTACAATATGTTTCCAAACTACCATATAGCATCAAGCCTACTCAGTAAAGGACCATTTTTCATTCACCTTGTTCTTTAGGAGTGTCTGCATTTTATCTCAATTTGACCACCAATATGGGATTTGCTCTGTGCCAGACATTAAATCTGTCCAAACAAGTGACATAGCCATCTCAACCTGGACATTCTCTTCTCAGAGGTAAATCTCCTTTGGGAAGGGCTATTCCAGACCATAAACAGAAAGGATCCTAGATGACTAGCTTACATCAGAAGCTTCAGAGGTATGTGGCTGGATCTGTTGGAGTTGAATCCCACGCCCAAATGGTGTGCAGATCCTCTCCCTCATCCCTGTGCTGTTCAGGAGAGGCTGCAGCTGCAAATTTATTTATTCTTTCTTCAGTGTTGGTGGGATCTTGGCTCCATACATTTTCCAGCAGGTTTATTGTACACAGCTGAGGTGAGAGTGGAAGAGCGAGGAAGAGCAGGAGGATTTTGCAGCTTCTTCTAGTATTGTACCAAAATAAATCTTTTCTCTCTTCTTTCCACAGCAAAGAACTTGGAGGTATATTTCTGCATCACATCACCTTTCTGGATGACTCAGGACTCAGTTAAATTCACAAGCTATTCCTTACGCAGAACCCATTTCTAAAAATAATTTTACACTTTTCCCTTTTCTTACTTCTCAGTTGTCATTAGTGAAGGCTATTCTTATCTTAATCCTTCATTGTCTGCATTTTATTTAAGAAGTAGTCTGTAATGCTTTTGGCATTTCTCCATGCTGCAGAAAGTAGAACAGATTTTTTCATGTTGAATGTACTAATTTTTCCTTTTTTTTTTTTTTTTCTTTTTTGTAAGAAGAAAATACCTCCTCACAAAAAAAAACTCCTTTTTTGTCCTC
>VXAV01003056.1:57334-71072 GCA_013399715.1 Alectura lathami | reverse complement strand
CTGGGGGCCCCAGGCCTGGACACAGTGCTCCAGCTGAGGCCTTCCAAGGGCAGAGTAGAGGAGGACGATCATCTCCCTCTCCCTGCTGGCCACCCCTCTCTTGATGCAGCCCAGGATGCCATTGGCCTTCCTGGCTGCAAGAGCGCACTGCTGGGTCATGGCCAGCTTTTCGTCAATCACAACCCCCAAGTCCTTCTCCGCAGGGCTCAAGGAGTTCTTCTCCCAGTCTGTACACACACCTGGGATTGCCCCGACCCAAGTGCAGCACCTTGCCCTTGGCCTTGTTGAACCTCATCAGGTTCTCGTGGGCCCACTTTTCCAGCCTGTCCAGCTCCCTCTGGATGGCATCCCTTCCTTCAGGGGTATCAACTGCACCATTCAACTTGGTGCGTTAGGGAAGGAGAAAAAGAAAATGAAGACTAATTTTGTGGGCAAAAAGGAGCCACAGAAAAAAGCGATAGTACTAGAGATCTGCTATTTTTAATTCAGTGATGTACCTAATAACTCACATGTAATGTAAGCTATTTTTCTTTTTTTACACATTATTCCTTTAACATATATATACATATTTTACAAAATAACAATATCATAGAACAAGCTAAAGTATTTGAATGCTAAATTTGGAATTACAGAATAAGAATTATTATACATGTTCCCGATCCCACAGAAATGTGTTTGCAACATTTTTCTGTGTTACAAGTTAATCTTCCTTTTTCTAAGATTTTGGTATACACATTCCTGTACAAGAGGGCATCAAGAGTTACACTGTTTTCTCTTTAACACCACCTGTTTTACTTCGGATAATTATAAATGGATAAAAATATAAGAAGAAAATTAATCAAAATTATAAGATTTTAACAAAAAATTCTTTAGTGTATCAACAGAGAACTGATAAACAGGTACCATAGTTTCTGGGAGGGCATTCAAGAAGATCTGGCACAAATATGTCTTAAAGAAACTAAGTAAACCTCGGAAAACAGTGAAGAGCGGTGAATGGATAAAAACAGTGGTTTAAAGACAGAAAAATGTATTAATTGTAGGTTACTCATTTTCCACAGTGAAGGAAGGTCACTCTTGGAGTGTGTCACAGATCTTTAGTGAGATCTGTGCTGTTCCACTTATACATGAATAATCCAAATGAGTGAAACTGCAGTATTTTACACAAGTATTTCATACAAGGAGTGTAAAGATGAGAGCTACCTTTAACAAACTCTGTGTGAATTGGGTATCTGAGCATGACCAGATGGAATTCACTATAAATGAACAGAAAATGGGACACAGGAAAATATGTCAGTAATTTAATGACCTGGAAACAGGATCTTGAGTTTGCAGTAGAAAATTTTAGGAAAATGTGAGCTCACTCTTATGTGAAGATTAATAAATCACATAGTTACTGATGCGAGGATAGAAATATAAACAGGAATGGTCATTATACCTCTGTACATCCATAGAATGTATCGTATCACATACTCCGTGCGCTTCTGGTTCCACTTCTCACAAAGGGTATAGCTCAGCAGTGATATGCTGAAGAAAGGTGGGAAGTCTGGTCAAGGTTACAGAGTAACTGGGAGTCTAAATAAACTAGAACTTTTAGCTGGAAAAGTGGAGATGTCATGCATCTCATAAACTGTAGGTGTCATTGAGAGCTTTAATAAGGATCAGTATTTCTCTCTGTCTTCCATTAAAAGAATGAATAGCTGAAGATCATAAGTAGATTTTTCATAGCAAAGAGAAAGAGCTAGTGAAACCGCAAAGTTCTCTGATGAAGGATATGGTGGATGCTAAAAGCTTGCATGCTTTCAAGAATATACTGGACAATTTCATGGAAGAAAAGTATGTTAAGGGATTTGTAATGTCTTTGCCTTATGTTATCAAGAAATTCTTGAGCCACTAGTCACAAGAAACAGGAAAAGCAGGCAGGGAAAGTATTACTATATGCTCTGCCTGTTCTTATATTTTTTCCTAAGTCTTCACATACAGCCACAGTTAGGTGTTGCGCTTGATGAAGCTTGCTCAGGCCCAGTAGTCCTCAGAAAACTGATATAAAACCTCAAAATTCTATAAAAAATATTCCTAAACTAAAGAGTATTTTATGATATGATCATTGCGTTTTTAAATGGTGATTTAAAGAAATTTCAAAAGAATAACTAGAAAGATTACTAATTACCATAAGAATTTTGATAGCAAAAAGAAGAATCTAGTTACTTTGTCTCTCATTGCAGCTGAGATGTTTTATAACATCAGGGCAAAGAATTGGTGTACTGTGCAGAGCCCAGTTCATAGAGATCATAACGTAAATAAATTGCAATAGCTAAAATAGTGTACAACGGAAATAGAAATAATAGGAAAATCAAATACATAATAGAAAGCTCTGTAAAAGCATTTAATGCAGAATGCAAATGACTGCTGGAGCTGTTAACATACAAATGGGAAAAGCATGCAAAGCCGATGTTTATATATAATACGGGAATCAACAAAGTACTTCAATTATATATATACTGAAATTCCTTGCACTGGATAAACTGTTTGAAGGGTTTTTTTATAACTTTAAGTAATTTAAATAGTGAAGATGATGTATGGAAAAAATGCAGTGGCTGATGTCAAGATCCTGTGCTACCTCTGCATATATAATATGTTAGCAAAAATATCCATATTAGACGATGAGGGTGGGTGTGACATCCTGTGGAGAGGCAGCAGTAAAAAGGGGTGTAAATCCATACTCAGAACAAAAATAGTCTGAGGACAAACACAGCTAATTAACGTAGCATTCCACTCCAGTGTGACTCTCTGTTATGCCTCACGATTATTTTGCGGTAATCTTGTAGCCAGACCTCCCACAGCTAATTTGACACTTCTCACATTCTGAAATTTCTACCCAAAGACTGCTTGGCATATCATAATGAATAAGTGTCTGCTTTCTGTTCCAAGTACTATGAAAGAAAACCATTGCTCTACTGGAAGCTCCACATATGTTATAATTTGCTGTCTGATTGATCACTACTTTTTCACAATTACTTATTTGTGGTAACTGTAAATATTCTAGAAGAAATTAAGCAGTTTAAGCATGTCTTCCGTCAGGGATAAGAACGTACTGTATTTTCTAACCTTTGTTAAAATATGCATAAATAAAAATATCTTTCTGATTTAAAATATAGATAGAAGTTAAAAATATACTCTATATGAGGAAACTAGACATCTAGCTCCCACTATCCTTGAATTGGGTGCTTAAATCTTGTTTATGCCACATCACCAAGTCTATGCACAGGCTTGTCATGAAGAAAAACTTTCTAATGATACTGACAGTGAAACACTTGAAAAGACTGCAGAACAGCTGGAGTAGGCTGATGGCCTTTATTGTTAGCAATTACACAAACAGCTGTCTCCATAACCTAAGACGATCATGTATTGAGGCTGAAGAACAGATTAAATGAACTTTCAGCATCTTTTCCTGTCTTATGTATGCAATTATATTTGTGACTTTTTTTTTTTTTAATGTATTTTGTGTGTGTAACTCAAGACTCTAAGGTTCAGGGGCTGGAAAATTTATATTGAAGAAATCAAACAAAGCATTAATGAGCTGGTGAAGTATATCAGTGGCACAAGAAAATGAATAAAAACAGTAGAATTTGTGGAGATGAAGTCAGTTCCGCATGTTGTGGGTAATAGGGAAGGTCTTTTTGTTGTGTATAGATCACTAGACACTCATATGCAATTTTATATAATTTTGTGTTGTTAGGGTCTTTAGAGAAAGGAAGATACAAGATTTGCAGAACCATGTCTGTGGGTTTTAGTAAGATTATTAAAGGAATGATCTTGATCTATAACAGTATAAGGATCAGAAAATAAGATTTTCATAAACCTTTGGAGCTTAGGTTACTGTAATGAGTAGAAAAGGAAGAAGATATTCTGAACAAGAAAAGTAACATAAAGAAAAAATTAGCCCCAGTGCCAAAAATAAACAAATAAATAACAGTGAGAAAGTAACTGGGATTTGCTTAGATAAGAGAATAGAAATGACATACAGAAAAAGATACTGGTGCATGCTCACTTTTTTCTCTTGGGAGGAATACTTACATTAGAAAAGCCAAAAGCAGTTGGAGCTAATTCCACAGAGATTAAATTACCACAGTTTCTTAGTGGACCATGATCCGTATTACTCAGATCTGTTCAGGGCTGAACACATTTTGCCTGTGGAATTGCTGAGAGCAGGAATCTAACTGGTGGCTTCTCCTGGCAATACATTTATGGAAAGGTGAGAAAGGGATTCTGCCAGGACCAGGAAGGACAGAGAGGTCTCAGCTCTTCCTGGTTCTCTCTGCCTATGACTGTAATTAACAGTAATCTGGGGTGAGCTGAATTATGGATCGAGCCCCAGAGATGGCCAGGTGTTTCTAGGAGTTCACAGGTGCAAAGCTGTAACATAGGCCTGGTGGTAAATTTCAGCCACATATGTGGCTTACTGCAAGTACTCACTATCAGAACTGGATTACAAAGGAAGAGGAAATTACTGTTCCTGCCTGAACAAGTACCTTATGATTATTTTATTTAGTTAAAATTAGCATTTTTTTCAACTAGGAAAAACGTTGAAAATGATCAGATAGAAGCATATTTATTTAAAGAAACAAAATGTATAGGGAAAAATTGAGGGGAAAAAAGTAGAAAATGCCACCTGATGAGTACTTCCTGGTATATTTTCCTTGGTGAAGGCTGTGGAAATCAACCGTTATCTCATATCTTCACTAGTGGAGATGGATGGCTACCAAAGTGCCTTTACAGCTATCACCCATTTCTGAAATAGATGATAGCCAGTTGCACAATGAATTTTGTTCATCTGACATTAACGCTGGAATGGATCTAGACAATAGGAACAACAATAATGCCTAGAAGTTTAATAATGCTTCAGGCAATTTTATGCAAAATGCTTGAAAAA
Organism: Alectura lathami; assembly: GCA_013399715.1. Taxonomy (NCBI): domain Eukaryota; kingdom Metazoa; phylum Chordata; class Aves; order Galliformes; family Megapodiidae; genus Alectura; species Alectura lathami. The sequence continues at coordinate 66,142 of VXAV01003056.1, read as the reverse complement.
ATAAAGTATTTCTCAAATTCACAGAAAAATTTATAAACACATCATTTTGTTAAAAAGGCAATAACAGGCTGAGAAGAATTCTTGAGACAAACGTATTTCTGGGAATCTGAAATTCTGTGAGAATTGAAATAATTCACAACATTCAGCTACTAAGTTTTTGAACTTTTCTTTAAATACTTTAAAAAAACCACAACAACAATAGTAAAGGTTTCTGTTGTTTCTATTGTTTTAATTCTAATTGCTTTAATGCTAATTGTAGTTAGATTTCATATTAACTTTTATCCACAGATTAAAGAATAAAAATTAGATTCTGAAATATGGTAATGACATTAAATTTTTTCATAGAGAGTTTTAGATTCATTGTTTAGTGTTACTTTTAAAGTTATGAAATGTCTGTTCTTTGCAGAATTATACGGTTTACACAATTCTGCTTGCTCCTGGTAGGCATTATAGTCAAGAATATTTATACATTTTACCTCCCAGATTTCCTTGATAGATCACAAGCTGGATGTTCTTTGGTGGCTGTTTATACTCTCCAAAATAAAGCCAAACTCCTTTGTCAGAAGCACTCCTATTGATGATTCCTGGCAGTCTTCAGGCCTGTGGGACTCAGGTAGTCAAGTCTGAGATAATTATATGTAATTTCCTAAAAAGTGTCTAACCTGTTGAATTTTTGTTTTCTTATTTTATGAAATAGAAATAAGGAAAGTAAAACATCTGTAACAACTGGAGAAGAACATTCCATACTTAGCTAATTTATTATCTGAAATCAGAAGGCCTTGATTAAAGGTATTATTTTCCACTTATTCAGACAACAGTAGATTAATATTGTAGCTAATGCATTCATAGGGAAATGCTCCAAAAGCACAATCCACTCTTGTATTACTATGCCAAGCAACAGCAGAATTAGTCCTGAACTCTAGAAGTCTATCAGCCTGCAATAATCTCCAGAAGAGTCAAAACCAATATAAATCATTTCAGAAGATTTTAAGAAAGTCAAGGTCGAGGTGCTCCAATGACTTTGTTACATCTTGGAGTGGAGAAAATCTTGGCTCAAAAAGCTGACTTTTAGCCAAGGTACTGTACAGTAGGTTTACTTTTCAGAATGTTAAAACCACCTCTGGAAAAGTACAAGGTGATCATAGCGAAAAGGCTGAGGTAGAATAAGGGCAGAAAAACAAACAGTTGTGACTAAGAAAAAAAATCTTGTAGAGTTTTTGCTTTAGTGAACATTTTATTCTTAGATTAAGGGATTTAGCTATATGCTAGAGAAAAACCTCTGTAAACATTATGGATTTTGTACTTTGACAGACGTCATTTCTACACTTTAAAGCTGGGTAAGTAAATTAAGTATGAGAAGACACGGTCCCCAGTATTTGGATTACAGCGATGTTGGTTTCAGTAGTAAAAGTTTTTATTCTTTGATACCGTATTACTGGACATCAGAATTGTTAATACCTTTAGTCTGATAACAACCATGTAAGAGAGATCTGATTCCTCTAAAGACAGACGAGGGGCTCAGGCACCAAAGTCAGGACTGAAACTGAGAGGGAGAGTTACAGTATGCTTAAAGTAAGTAAATGAAAATAACCCTATATGCAGGATGAAGTGGATCTGTTAGAAGAAAAAAAGGTGAATTTGAAGTTTGATATTTGTGCTATTCATAGAACCAAAGAGAAGAATGTGTATGTTTGCAAAATTGTAGACTAGATGGCCTAAACATCTTAAAACATGATCCAAACATAATTTTGATTAACAAAGGTTTCCTTATCTGACATTGAGTCTGTGTTAACTACTGAAGTCACAGAATCCTATAATACTGTTTGAAGTTCAGAAAAAGTATTTCATATTATTATTATAACTGCCAGTTATATTGCTCTTGTACATTTATTTTGGGAATACACATAAAGTATTTATGTGATTTGTGAATATTGTGGTGTTTTTATTATTTCTTTATTTATTTTTATGTAGATGGGAAAGCCATGCTCCAAATTTTACTTGCATTGTTTATTTTTTGGACATATTTCAAAACATTGGTCTATGAACATGATTTCAGAAATAGATGCTAAAAGATGAAAAAATGACAGAGAGATGTGATCATTATTTTTTTTTTTTTTTTTTTTTTCAATGAGCTCCCATTTGACACTCACAAGTAACATCAATAAAGAATAGCACAGCGCAAACACTGCCAAAGTGACAATATAATCTTATCTTACAGTGGTTTAATTACAACACTAACTGATTAAAAACTTGGCCTTACTACATATAGCATACTTGTCTTCTTTTCCCCTGGAATAGCCAACACTTCATTTCTTTTCTTCTTTTTTGGGCACTGAAGAGATTTTCATTGCTATTATTTGTTATTATGTGCAAATTTCTCACTGAATTCAAAGCAAAGACTGTAAAAGTTCTCATGAAGATGAGGGAGAGAATATTTAGCCCCACATTTGTATCTATGTGTAATTTTTTTATAAGCAGAAGGCAACAAAATTTACTGTTTTAATCAGTCATTTTACAACACAGTGCTCAGAAAAACAATTAGCAACATATGAAGAATAGGAAAAGCACACACAATTAGGAAGACAAACAGTAAAATAAAAGATTATTTTCTCTGGAGAAAAGTAATCTGTAATTTCCCTTCCACCAGAATTTGGTTCCTTAATGAAGAGAGTGTTAAAGATCTCCCAGATGACAGATAATCATCGGACTGTAAGGAAAATATATAATACTACATTAGGAATGGCAGCTGTAATTCTTTTAAACATAAAGATTTATCTTGAATCAAATAACTAACTCTATCTAGAAATCATATTCCTACCAGTTCTTAAATGTCTTCATGAATGTTAGCAATCTAAACCCATTTTATTTCAGTAATGCTTTGGAATGACCAAACCCAAGTTAAATAATAGAATTCATAGTCATAGAATGACAGTTACTCTTTAAGTTCTGTTTACTAAAATTTATTCCATGACAAGAGTACAGTCCAAGCGGTGTTGTAGAAGTTTCCCACTCAGTTCATTAAACTTTGGATCAGATCCTTATGACATAACACTGTTGCAGTACCTATGTATTTAGCTGCATATTTCCACATAATATTTCCTCCTATTATCCAAATTCGGTATATACTATCAGAGCAAAATTGTTTTACAGTATCATGAAATCCAGATCTGTGCCCAGCAGACTGTATTTAAGACTGATAGATTCTATCATAGATTCTGTAACCATTGCTCTTTCCCATCAAACATTGTCTCTGACAGGCAGATGCTGCAGTTCTCCAAAAGAAACAGTTATATAGTTCATATTCCTAACCAAATAATGTAGACCTACAATATTACACACTTATTCTCTTTCTTTGGTTCCATGAACTGACTCATTAAAGTCAATAAGGTTACAGGTACAAAAAAGAAAACAATATACACTTCAATATCTTCATCAATGACATCAATGACAGTGGGATCGAGTGCACCCTGAGCAACTTCGTGGATGATGCTACTGTGGGACGGGATGCCATCCAGAGAGACCTAGACAGGCTCCAGCTGTGGACCCAGGCTAACCTCATGAGCTTCAACACAGCAAAATGCAAGGCCTTGCACCTCAGTTGCGGCAAGCCCCACTACCAATACAAGCTGGGAGATGCAGGAATTGAGCAGAGCCCTGCAGAAAGGGTCTTGGGGGTACCAGTGTATGACAGCTGGACATGAGTCAGCAGTGTGCCCTCACAGCCCAGAGAGCCAACCACATCCTGGGCTGCATCCAAAGAAGTGTGGACAGCAGGGCAAGGGAGGTGATCGTGCCCCTCTGCTCTGTGCTGGTGAGACCTCACCTGAAGTGCTGCATCCAGATGTGGAGTCCTCAGTACAGGAGGGACTTGGACCTGTTGAAGCGTGTCCAGAGAAGGGCCACAAAAATGATTCAAGGGATGGAACACCTCCCCTGTGAGGACAGGCTGAGAGAGTTGGGGCTGTTCAGCCTGGAGAAGGCTCCAGGGAGACAGGGCAGCAGCCTTTCAATATCTAAAGGGGGCCTACAGGAAAGAAGGGGACAGACTCTTTAGCAGGGTCGGTTGTGATAGGACTAGGGGAAATGGTTTCAAATTGGGAGAGGGGAGATTTAGATGGGGTATAAGGGAAAAGTTTTTTTTAATGATAACTGTGGTGAAGGAACTCTGGAACAGGCTGCCCAGAGAGGTGGTGAATGCCTGTCCCTGGAGACCTTCAAGGTCAGGCTGGCCAGGGCTCTGAGCAACCTGATCTAGATGTAGGTGTTTTTGTTCACTGCAGGGCAATTGAACTAGATGACTGTTAAAGATCCCTTCCAACTAAAATTATTCTATGATTCCATGATAATCTTTGGCAGTAATGGACAGATTCTAGAACAGTTTTCAATTTCAATACGAAAATTCCCTTTGTATTAGGAATAAATATTTTCTTGTTTTATGTTTCAGTACAGGTCAAATTCATACTAGTACTAGAAATGCCTCTCATAAACATGGAATTTTAAAACAAGTTCTTGTAATATAAACATGTTATAACAATAGCACGACTTACTCTTTTTATCATCTTAAAAATATTTTCTTCATTACTTAACTGCTTAAAGAATTTTAAAATGTTTATAGAAGGAGTTTGTTATATTTTGTTGTTCTTTCTTCTTCCTTTTTTTTTTTTTCCTAAAAGATAGACCCATCATTAAAGTTTATCTTGAATGTTGAGTTTTATCTTTTTTAATTAGAAGGCCTAAATTATTGCCCTTGTAGTCTAGTAACTCTTCGAACTGCCTTTGAACCAAGATCAGAGACTACAATAAAAGAACTTCCCACCGTAAAGTTTTATAGCACTCTGTGAAATGCTTAACATGTTGAAAAACTTGATATTATTCAATATTTGCAGCATTAAAAAGACACAAATGTGGTTTATTTTTGGCTATTATTTCTCCTAATGTACTTGCTGAAATAAAAATATATTTTTAGCAGCAAACCACTTACAAAAATAATGTTTTGCAGAAGGGAAACAATATATATATACATATTTTTCCATTGTTCAAAGCAGATTTTATATATATAGAAGCAAGTCTAAAATGGAAAATATGCACCTGAAGAAAACTCTAGTTCCAAAATAATCAGAATAAGAGCAAAGTCAAAGACAAATGTAATTTTTCTTTTTTTACCACTGGCCCATATTTAGGAGACCTTTCTTTTTACAGATGTTTGCTTTCCTTTTCAGCGGTCTAAATACGAGCTCTGGGGATTGTTCATGCCTCAAATATTTTGTCCTTGTGGTTCCAATTTGGAGGTAGCTGGGCAGATGTCCTTTAATGGGAGAGGCACAGCCATGCCCCCAGTAGTGTGTTCGCCCTGACCTGCTTCCAGGGCAGCCAGACATAACACGGAAAGCACGTGATCCTGTCTCGCCGTCAAAACAAACAACTAAAAGTAGCAGCTTAAGACCCTCTCTGGTCTTCAAATGGTGTCTGACTGTTTTTGATCTGCTAACTGATCACAGGTGGATGAAAAGGGATCTCTGAGACAATTAACCATGAATTTGACAGGTTCACTGTTATGAAGGAGAGAAGCTAGAGCTTCATTAGCATTAAAAAGCAGCATTTGATGGTTGCAATGGCAAAGGCATGAATAAAAAGCAGAGGATGAAACATTGTTCCACTTAATATCCATGCTAAAAATTCTACCCTGTCACTTATTCTCAATTATATTCTTGGTTCTACCCTCAGTAACGTTGCATTTCAACTGCATCAAATAGTCTATGACAAATACATGTAAAGATAAAAATGGCCAATAAAAGCACAGTACGTATAAAAAACTTGGCCTAGGAACCATCAGGGCTTTCAATAAATAAGCTAGCTATATCATGCTCAATAAACCTAATATTTTTTGAAAAGAAATTCCAAACTGACTAGGCTAATGTATTAAGTTATTTCTACTTTCATGCCCTCTGGAAGATTTTAGTATTATAATTAGCAAAGGCACAGTGGACAGACACTGTGTCAGGGTACCCATGGCAATACTTTCAGAGGTAACTAGCTAAAGTTTCTTGCAATGGAATTACAAAATAACTATTCTTTATTAACTAATAATTGTTATTATTTTCATAAATATATATTGCTTAATTATATGAGCAGAGGATTAAATAATTTCAGTGCAATAGCTACTGAGACTGAAAATTCCACATGAAAAAAAACGAATTACATTTACACAAACAGGCATGCACTTACATATTCACTTCTTGACCAAGGGTTTTTCTTTCTTGAAATGGAGAGATGGTACATGAAAACAATAAAAATCTGTCCCAATCATATGTGTCCCTATCCGGAATTGGGGGAGGTTTCTTTTTTGATCCCAAGAGACGAAATTAAGACACAAACGAGGTCAAATGCCGTGCAACCAAACTTAGATTTATTATCAAAATACCGAGAGAAAGAGAGAAGCGATAGGACAGGAGGAAAAGGAAAAGTGGGAATTAAGCAAGCGCTCGAGACAGGGTCGCAAGAATAGTCACCACCTAGAAGGTCCGATGGGAGTCCATTGTTGGTGCAGGCATCCAGGAGTCGTTGTCATGAAACATCAGCGTCCCTCAACACAGCATCACAGCATGGTATACAGTAGAGTCCCGTCCACACTTGTTCCATTCCACCAAAGCAAGTTGTTCACAGTCCTTTTATGTGACTCCACTGCTAGGGTCCCATGACAGTGACATGTCACCCTCTGTTGTCTCCTGTGGTTCTTGTGGGGAAACCTCACGCATGCTCAGTCCCATTCCAGGGGTCTCCAGGTGGTAGTCCTGCGACCACGAACTGCCGCGTGGTCCCATAAGGAGACATGGCTGTCGTCTGACCCAGCTTGTGGAGCCTGTCACTCTTTGTCTGCTTGACAAACGGCTTCCTTTTTTTTCTTCAGTAATAACAGGATGTGGGTCGAGATCTTTCTGAGCAATCTCTTGAGACATAACTTTTCATATCTTTCTGAGCAATCTCTTGAGACATAACGTTTACAATTTCTTTCAGAGTCTTACAATATGCCTAACCACTGAATCAATATGTCTTCTTAAAACTCCTTCATATGAGAATCAGTAGGTTTGGATGAAGAGATGAGTGTTGCTACCTGTGGTGGGCAGTGATTTATTGGCCATTTGTATGAAAGGGAAAGTTGCAAACATTTCATTTCATTTATTTTCTTAATTATTTATAGCTAAAGTAACTAGTAAAAATACTGTTCCCTGGTTTTAAGAACTAAAAATACCTAACAGTACAATAAAAATAGGAATAAAAGTACATCAGATACCACAGAACCTCATTATTTCCGTTAAAAACAAACAAACAAAGAAAGAACCAGAAAACATCTTCCTCTCCTCATCTTAAAATCCACTAGTTGGACATCTATTGGATTACGGCATTGGAGGAGACGCATGCCATCTGAAGTTCTGAAGTTGCTGAACTATTTGCACCAGTCCTCTGACACACTTAAATCACTGGCTTATTGTAGGAGCAGTGATTCTCAGTCAATGTAAAAAGAGATGGATAGGCTGGCTCCCAAATGTAGCCAGCTCCACGACAGGCCACCTGGCTTGGCAGAACTGCAGCCCAGTGTTGTGAGGAGCCCATTACTCTGGTGGAGTTGACCCTACAGTGTCTAGTTCCACACTGTCCTGTTGCTTAGTGTTGCAGCTTAGGCCTGTTGGTTTTTGTTCCTCCAACATGCCATGGAACCTGTGTCTCTCAATAAGGCAATTTCAGCATGGTAAGCAATCAAATAGAAGAAACAGCAACAGTGGAAGTCAGCTTTTATCTTCTAAATCTCTCTGTTTGCACTAGTCTGGGTTCTTAGGACACTTAGCAGATACAGACTGAGAAGTCCTGAGAGCTCATGCTCCCACAGTCATTGCAGCAGGGAACAACTTAATAGATGAAGTAGGATCTTACGGTTTGGATAGGATTAATCTTCATACTAGACCACTAAAAGTTAGGATTTTAGTCCAGGTCCTTCTGCTAACAACAGAGAGAGCAAGACTGTGGCTTTCAGAAAGTCAATATAGCTAAGTGATGCTAAAGAGGTAGAAATATAGATCTCTCTCTATGAAGGATGTCACTTGCAGCTTTCCTTCATTTTAAACAGAAAAAAAAAAAAAAAAAAAAGGTAGAAACCACTACCCACAGATCCTAGAAGAAAAGTAAATGACCCCTTTCTTCTCAGCTTTATTGGAAAGTACCCCAAAATAATTTAAGAGCATGAATGATTCTGTGATTAGTTTTAGTATTTTTATTTAATCCAAAACATGTTCTGTGTCACATTTTTTAGAGACATTTTCTCTCTCAAAATCATATTATAACTTACATATATTGTAAGGAAATTTCAAAAACAAAACCCAGTTATTTTGTGTTGTAAGAATGTTTTTTTTGTGTGTGTTTTTTTTTTGATAATGTTCCCCAATTTTACTTAAAGAAAAACAAGCTTTAACTTCCTGACAGTTGGATTATTTCCTATAATTATTTTTTCTTGTTTTATTACTAATTTTTTTATTTGTTTCTTAATTTTTCAGAGTTCTACTGAATACATCTATTACTTTAAAACAACTGCGCATATATAGTGATGTAAATATGTTACAAAAAAAAATCTTAGACTAGCTGAGGCCATTTGATTTGCTCAAAAATACTGATTTTTGATAATTTTTATGTCTTTTAAACTGTAAACTGAGTAGGAGGAAAGAAAAAGAAACAAAGAAGTTGTATGAATAGACTCCTTCACTGCAAAGCTGGGGTATTTGTGTGATATATGTTTGTCTTTTTTTTTTTTTCCCCTCC
>VXAV01003056.1:18042-29893 GCA_013399715.1 Alectura lathami | reverse complement strand
TTCCTTTTTCAGAAATAGTGGCGCTATGTCTACAAGAACAAAAATTTGAGTCTCGATACTAATCACTAGCATGGCAATTCTGCTAACATGTTCTCATTAAGAATGTAAATGACCAAACCAAATTTAAGACAGAATCTCTCCAAGCTGATGAGGTATTTCATAGCTGTCTTGTACATACAGATAGATGTTCATATTTCATTCACTGGTAGCACGAGTTAGAACTGCCCATTCATACCTGCAGTGTCTCCAGCAAACAGAAAGGCAAAGGGACTGAAACATTAAAATACACTACAAAAATATTACAAACATTCCCATGTTAATCAAAAATTGCTAATTAGAAATTATAATTAGGAAAGAACCTCTCTAGATAAGACTACAGTCTATTCCAGCACTATGTTTTAACTGACTAGAGAACCACAGGAGGTAAAAGGGAAGGCTTTTCTAAAGCAGGCATCATTAATATTCTTTCCAAGTGTGCTACATTCCTTGTACTGTGATGCTGAGAAGTGCAAGGAAAATAATGAGTGTCATTCACTATTTCATGCTTTATGCTGATGTAGGCAAGTTATTAGGACTTTTTCTTCCAGGAAGAGAGAGAAAAAATGCCATTTCCTATTAACAATCCAGAAAAATAGCAGTCTAGAAGTTTCCTTCAGCATCTCAAATTTGAATATCCAATCATCTAACTTTACACACTCTTTGTTAATTTCTCAGCCAAGAGAAATGAAGTGTGAGCAGGATGTTATTCACTTCTGCCAATATTCTGATGTGCTTTTGTCCTATGCTTTCCTAATTGGATGTACATAGGCTCTGGTTAGACTACTGGTATTGTGTGTGAAATCACGTTTTAACATTGCATTTCAACTATTGCTTATGATCTGGCCCAATAGTAGACTCTAGTATTCAGAATGAATTAATTCAAGTAGGGTAGTTCTGTGATGACTTCATGAAAGAAATTGGCATAGAATCCTGGAAACCTTACTGGCTTTTTTAGCAGATTAACTTCAATGCTAAATAAGGGTCGCATAAGAGAAGTGCAAGTGAAAGCTAGGTCTACTATGCTAGTCTTGACTACTGAGATGTACCTAATGTAGTTCAACTGAGGTAAGAGGCAGAAATATTGACCTAGAGAATCTCTTAAATATTTCATCACATCTATAAAAGAAGAGGAAGAAAAAAAAACAAACTTTACTGAAGATTTTATTTAGGCAGAAGATAGTTTAAAAGATGCCTTTATAGATGCAATAAATGTTTTAGTTTCAAATATTTTTAAAACACAATCTCTAACTGCTGCTAAAATGACATTTGTCAACCATAAACATGCAACCACCACTTTTAAATCAGTTACAGTTGTGGTAATATTGCATATCACAATTTATGAAAGAATCAAGTATTGGCTTCTCAATAGCAATCAATTAAAAAAGAAATAAAACACATAAAAAGTGGGTATTTGACTTTTTTTTTGGAATTTATTACCCACGTTTTGAAAATAATAGAAGATAAAAACTGTAAAACAGCTTAAACACACAGAGATAAACATTTTTATTGCAAAACAAATGAAAATAAAAGAAACTGAAAGGTGTGAAAATGCAAAAAAAAAAAAAAAGAAAAGAAAAGAAGAAGAAGAAAATAAAAAGAAGAAATTTAAATTCAATTGTAGATTTTGTTCTGCAACATGTTATCGTTGTTCCTATACTTCTTTGAGGAAGTACAACTAAAAATGGCTAATTAGTAACAAAATAAATGTAAGTATGCCATGTATTTATAATGAGTACATATGCACGAAAAACTTCATGTGCTGGTGTAACTTGTCTGACAAGTAAGTTTGAAGTCTTTCAGTATACACTAAGCATGCCAGTGGTATGTTCACCACAGATTCCCTCCTGGTAGAAATAAGGTTGAAGTTACCATCTAAAGTGTGCTATTTACAGGATGGATAGAAAGTACTTTTCTCAGAAGAAAAGCTTTATTTACATTTCTCTACAAGTTTGCTCTCTGTACATGAGCTGATTTCTGTTTTTAATGACAAGACTATCTGTGGTATCTGCATAGAAATCGGCTTTCCTCTGGCTAGATATAGATATGTGGTATATGATAGCACAACTAGTGCGAACTTCTTTGATTGTCAACACAGAATGCAGGGAACCATAACAGATTCTGGTCTAACCCCTGTTGGACTTCATCAGCTGCTACTATCAAGGTACCCAATCATTCCAAAATGGGGAGCAGCATTTGGACTTACCTTCAATGGCTGGCACAAATTTACAATGAGTTCTCAGCCAGCCTATGAGTCCTGGCTGAATTGGATCTGCTGGTTTTGTTCATCTCCAAAGTAAATGTGACTTCTGGGATGTATATAGCTCCTTATGCTATGCTTCCTTAGCACTCATACATACAGAGCAAGTCAGTGATCCTTCATATACAACATGCATATAGGAAAAACAATTAATTCAGAGACATCATCTAACAAGTTATTTCGGTGTCAAATAGCCTGGTATAACTTGACTACCAGCTGTGCAAGAAACTAACCAGAAACAGATGTTTACTAATGGGTTGCTAATGATGTGTTTTCTGCTTCTTCCTCTGTTCTCCCTAGCCACACTGAAGTAGAAGAACAGGGAACTGTACTGTGGGTTGAGCATGAATTTAGCACTAGCAATAACCCATATGCTCACCATACAATTTTGGACTATTTATTTTTAGGTCTTGCTCCTCAAAAGGCTGTAACTACTTTGCTTGTCCAGAATTTGTACAGATCAAATCTTTTCTAATTGTTTTATAGACTGCTCCAGTAGTTCTTAGCCTAGTCACTGATGAATTCTCTTCATCAGTTTTCCTTCTGTTTCACAAGGGTGGACATTTTTCTGCAAAAGATTTTTGTTTTCTTGTTCTAAATATGGTAGTTCACCATCAACTAGTGAAATCCACAATAGCAAAAGAAAAACCCTGGCTCCTTATAAAGAAGTACATGGAAAACTAAGAAAGATTTTATTTTTAGGAAAAAAAAAAAAAAACTTAGGGATGGAAATGTGTCTTTTGTCCAACAACTCACTAATTAAAATTCATACCAAAAGTGAGGGTGAATATCACATGAAGTTGTGACAGTGCCCAACAATGAAAGATTAACAAAGAATATAATAAGAGGTCAAGCATACAGTGACATTGTCCTAGAAGACTTCATGGTTCAGGAACTTCGTAAGACTTATATTTGTGTGTTTAATAGTCCTTGACAGATTTTATTTTCTTGACTATACACAGGCTAAAAGCACTCTTGTTCTGGGAAGGATTTTAGATTGCATGACATAACTGTATCTTAACAACCAGGCTTGGAGTACTTACTGGACATCAGAGTTTCTCAGGGTTTTTTTGAAGGAATATTGAGGTATTTTTTCAGTAATTTTTCATCATATGAAGTACAGAAACTGTCTAGTATGAAGTAGTGGAAATACTAGATGCTTCTAACTGAAGTGAGTGTTCAGCCAAAAGATTACAACAATTTGGTCCGCTTATTATAGTCTCCTGAATCTTTCTTAATTTTCTTCACAGTCATCCAATTTTACTCTTACAGGAAATCATTTTCCTACCTATTGTAATTGTATTATGATACAGCTGTGAGATGTAGGGTTTGAACTTTGGCTGAATGCTTTTTTCTGTGGCTTCACTAGTGTGAATTACTCTTTTGGTGTGTGGAAAGATAGATAGTTAGGTAGATAGACAGACAGACAGACAGATGTATACATAGATAATCATAGTTTCAAATCTCTATAAAATACAATAAAATTAGACAACTCTCCCTAAATCTTACCATAAGTTTTTTTTTTTTTTTTTCCCTTACCCAATTTCCTAGGTCAAAGCCAGGGCAGTCTGGCACTTTTTCGTGGTGAGTCTTGGTTTCACAGCCAGCCATACAACAGCGTACAAATTAGATCTAAACTGACAGTTCTGGCAGTTGTCACAGTTAGAAACAAAGATAGAGCCAGTAGCAACAAACTGAGTGATTTCAGTTATTACTTTTGAGTATTTTTAACTTATCATGCAGATTTATCAAAGTAGAATGGACAGCATTCAGCTCATATGAAGCAAATTATATTCAGTATTGGTAACTCAATACACTGTTGACATTATAATACTTTGCTATAATGCCTTGAAAGTAAATATGTTTGAAATTATGGTGTAATTCTCTCACTTATGACAAAGAAAAAAAGTGTTTCTTTTGATGTACAGTAGTTGTTGTCTCAAGCCCCTGAGCCTTCCATGGCCTTCAAACCCAGTTATAAAGAAAATAAACATTCTAGGAAACGGAAGCATTGGTAAAGTGTTAGTCTACTTTAAGCCTCAGGCTATTTGAAAAATCACAGATTTGCCATGTTCCTACAGAGCTAAGAAGGGAACTAGAAAAGTACTGAAAATCTCATTTTGTGCACTGTTGGCTGAAAGAACAAAAAACACAATTGCACAGATTTGCTCTAAAGCATAGCGCTGTCCTTTATTCTTACCTTCAGCCAATATTTTTAATAAATGAAACATATTTATTTTGCCAGTAGAAAACTGTTAATCTTTTCTTAAAGTATTTACAGGTAAAAACATAGGTCATAACAATTCATAAATATGAATTGAAGATACACAAATAGAAATGTGTACATAAATCTGTAAAACAACATTCAGGGTATATATTACTGTAATTGCAACACAGAAAATTACAGTTAAAGAAAAAAAAATGTCACTGTGATGATGCTATTCAAACACAGGAAAAAACACAATGAAGTCTCTGTTGCTGGAGATGTCCAGATCTCACCTGGACAAGATCCTGACCAAGCTTGTCTAGTTGTTCTTGAGTGGGAAACAGGAGTACATGATCTCCAGAGGTCCACTATATCCTAAACATTCTACAATTCTACTATTTATTAAAAATATCACCGAAATGAGTAGGTGTTAATATTCTACAGGATAAATGAAAGAGTACATCTTCAAAGAATCATAGAATGGCTTGGGTTGGAAGGGACTTCAACAAGTTGTTGTTCCAACAACCCCCTGCCATGAGCAGGGTTGCTGCCCCTCAGATCAGGCTGCCCAGAGCCCCATCCAACCTGGCCTTGAAAACCTCCAGGAATGGGGCATCCACAGGTTCTCTGAGCAACGTGTTCCAGTGCCTCACCACCCTATGAGTAAAAAATTTCCTCCTAATATCTATCCTAAATCTCCCCTCTTTTAGTTTAAAACCACTCCCCCCTCTCCTATCACTATCAGAACTTGTAAAGTCAGTCTCCCTCCTGTTTATAAGCTCTCTTCAAGTACCAGAAAGGCTACAAGGAGGTCTCCCCAGAGCCTTCTTTTCTCCAGGCTGAACAAACCCATCTCCCTTAGCCTTTCTTGATAGGAGAGTTGCTCCAGCCCTCTAATCATCTTAGAGGCCCTCCTCTGGACCCGCTCCAGCAGCTCCACATCTTTTTTTGTGCTGGGGACCTCAGGCCTGGATGCACTACTCCAGATGGGGTCTCACGAGTGGGACAATCACCACCCTCTCCCTGCTGGCCACACTTCTTTCAATGCTGCCCAGGATACAGTTGGCCATCCTGGCTGCAAGAACACTCAGCTGGCTCATATCAAGCCTCTCGTCCACCAGAGCCCCCAAGTTTTTATTCCCAGGGCTACTCTGAGAGATGAGGCTGAACAGACACACAGCTGCAATGCATCATGGGAACTTAACCTCTGGTCAGATTGGTAGAGAGGAGAGAAAAAATCATTCACAGAAAGTTACTTAAAAATGATAAAGAATAAATTATGCACAGCTTATTTTATTTTATTTTGTAACCTTCCTAAGAAAACACTGGTTTTATCTGCAAAAAGTATCAGGTAAAGAAAGTTGCTGTTTAAAACCCTCAGAGAGTTAAAACTATTTTTCTCTGTTATGTTCTTTACTGTATTCACTTATATTAGATCAAAAGGGAGAATCTACTGAAGCACATATTTTTTCATGAAATGTTAAAGATACTAGTCTATTGCCCTACGGGGTCATAAATATCCTTTTCTCCTTTCTTTCTTGGATTTCTTTCTGTCAAAGGAATATTTTTCCTCTGGCTGATAATTAACAGCAAATTATGTCTTTTTTTCTATCTTTTTCTTGATCAGCAATGAGGTGAATCTCAACAGGGCTGTCTTCTACAAGCAAACTACTGTTCTGTCATTTTTTAAATTTTTTCCAGACAGATATTTTTACAATGATTTTAATACATTTCTGATATCAATCTTAAAGAGTTTTTGCTGCCTTAGTGGCTCATCTCTTGGGACAGTAATAACTGAATTTTCTCATTTTGTAGGTGAAAGAAACGAATATGTGGTCTAAAAACAAACAAACAAGAAAAGAAAAAACACTAATTTTATAGCAGCCTTAACCTGCCACTTCAACCCACTTGGTCAGTATGATCATTTTTTTCTTCACTTTCATGCAACATCATGGTATCGTGGCTAAAAAGGGAATAACTGGTAGAGAGTAAACATATGTATGAAGCATGAGACATAGAGCTAAGCAAAGCTCTAACTGTTTGCTATTGTTTAACAAAGCTTGAATGTAGTAAACTGTAAGTAAATATCTCAGGTCAGAATAATTTTGTATTAAAGCATCTAATTATACACTATGTCTTATCATGACATCCTCAGAGAAACACAGGAAGGGCAATGAGTGAGGAATGATGTAATAATAGTAGCTTTATGGCTGTTTTTTTTTTTTGTTTGTTTTTTAATCTTTTGAACCATCCTAACATTAAGCCTTTTTGCCTTTTGTTTCTGGGTTTTCAACACTAGAATTTATTTGGCACATAAATAGCCTCCACCTCACACTTGAATAGTTATACAGGTTCTGCTCTGAGAGCAGCAAATGACAACAACAAAACATTTCTAAAAGTCGCTTGGAAACATTTCTATTGATTGTAATGATTGTAAAATGACATCTTTAAGTCAGCAGTCAGCAGTTACAACCAGTAATAAAATTCAACAATACGAGAAATGAGTGTTACACTGAACACAGACTCAGTCAAAACATTTCAACCTTCACATTGCAGACTATTCTAACAGAGATCTTACCTGGTATGGCTTAATTTGTTTACCTGTTAACTCACTGGTATAAGATATAGCAAAAAATAATTACTAAAATAATTGTGCACAGCAAAGACTTTCGTGGATTAAAAAATTTTAAAACTTATCTAAATACTTATTGCTAAATCTGTCCTCAAACTGCTCTAATGAAAATCCTATTTGTAATAGAGTTACTACGTTTTTATTGACAAATCAAATAATCAATTTATACCACAACTTTTCCACAAGGATTGAGTACATAAACCTAAAATAATTCTTTTTTTTTTTTTTTTTCCTAGAAAGTTTATTTTAAGGAAGGAAAAAGCTACAAATCAATGCCTTATTTATACAATCATCAGTTTCTAAAAAGGTCTTTGTTAATGCCTGGAAAGAAATTACACCTGAAATATAATGGATGTCTTTGAATGCTGCTGCTGCTTTCTAAACAATTATTGTATGTTTCGTAAGCTGGAGGAACTTCAAATGCTTGGGAGATTTAGGTCAGCTGAATACTTAAATAACAATTTTTTTTCCCTGACATTAATCAAAACTTTTTGATCTGTAAAACAGGGTAGAACTATCACAAGAACTGCTTATGGGGTAGTTTATGATGCTTCTGTTTCTGTTTAGCTGGAAAAATTACAATAACAGGCTACAGAGAGCTTCTATAGTGTACAAGGTTTGACAAAAGAGGGGAGAAAAAGAGTTATCACGATCAAAAATAATGTTTCCATTTCTTATTTTGTCAGTGTGTTTTCTCCCCAAATTTACTTTCCTTTATATTCCCATAATAAAGAATAAAATTAAAACCAGGCATTTTTACAGGTAATATATTTACCTTATCGCTGAAATTTTTATGGATCCTTTACAGTTGTGGAGAGGGCCAAGTCATATGCTATACCATATTATTGGACCATGTCAAGGAAATGGTGTTGACTGTGAGGATAGGTACTGTACTAAAATACTAACTTTAAGCACAATTCTGGAAAAGAATCTCCTACAAGAAAAGAATTGTTAAAAAACCTTATCCTTATTTGGCCCTAATACATCCTTAATCTTTTCTACCATCTTGTGAGCAAGGCTAAGTATCCAGAAGAGAAAAGATTCTCAATGCAAGTCATAATTTACTCTGTTACACTGGGGTGACAAAATCTTACCCATATAAACTAATTTAAAGGAAATTATTTTGCATAAAATCCTCTGATTTCAGAGGAATATAAAGCAGCTGTCAGTGATAGAAAAATTGATTCTTACAAATTATATTGTCAGTCTTGTGCATCAGGTCACTGATCTGGCAGAAGATTGCTGGGAAATCTCAGCCATACAATATGTAACACAACAGTGAAAAGTCAGAATATTTCAGACAAAGAAGTGTACTCAACTTTGGGAAAATATCTAAGGACAATTCCGTATCTAAGTAGAACAAACTAGACCCTTTTTTTAGAAATTTTTATGAGAGATATAGAATCACAGAATCATAGAATCATCTGAGTTGGAAGGGACCTTTAAAGGTCATCTAGTCCATCTCCCCTGCAGTGAACAGGGATATCTACAGCTACATCAGGTTGCTCAGAGCTCTGTCCAGACTGACCTTGAAGGTCTCCAGGGACAGGGCATCCGCCACCTCTCTGGGCAACCTGTTCCAGTGCTTCACCACCTTTGTCATAAAAAAATTTCCTTACATCTAGTCTAAATCTCTCCTCTCTCAATTTGAAACCTTTTCCCCTAGCCCTATCACAACAGACCTTGCTAAGAGTCTGTCCCCTTCTTTCCTGTAGGCCCCCTTTAGATATTGAAAGGCTGCTATCTGGTCTCCCCAGAGCCCTCTCTTCTCCAGACTGAATAAACACAACAATTTCAGGCTGTCCTCATACTGGAGATGCTCCATCCCTTGGATCATTTTTGCAGCCCATCTCTGGACACACCCCAACAGGTCCATGTCTCTCCTGTACTGAGGACTCCACATCTGGACTCAGTACTGACAGTAAGGTTTCACCAGTGCAGAGCAGAGGAGCAGGATCACCTCCCTTGCCCTGCTGGCCACACATCTTTTCATGCAGCCCAGGATGCGGTTGGCTTTCTGGGCTGTGAGGGCACCCTGCTGGCTCATGTCCAGCTGTCATTCACTGGTAACTCCAAGTCCCTTTTAGCAGGGCTCTGCTCAATCCTTTCATCCCCCAGCTTGTATTGATAGTGGGGGTTGCCCAGTGGGGGGTGACCCAGGTGCAAGACCTTGTATTTTGCTTTGTTGAAGTTCCTTGGGTTAGCCAGGGCCTACAGCTCCAACCTGTCTAGGTCTCTCTGCATATCCAAAAACTTGCTGAGGGTGCACTCCACCCTAGTGTTGATGTTATTGATGTAGGTGTTGAAGAGTATTGATCTCAGAATGGGCCCCTGAGGGACACCAGTCACCTCTGATCTCCACCCTGACATTGAGCAATTGGCCACCACTCTCTAGATGCGATCTAACAACCATTTCCTCATCCATGAAAGAGCCCACCCATCAAATCCATACCTTTGCAGTGCTTGTAATAACTGCATTCTGTTCATGTTATCCATTGATTCATATGTTTAACTTTCTTAATGCAGGACTCTTTATTTTTTGAACCTGCTGTTTGGTAGATCACAGCATTTTAAGCAGTCTTCAGCCAAAGAGCCAGTTTTTTATATTTTTTGTACAAACTTGTATGCTTTTTGATGTACTAACTACAATGATCTGCAATCAACTTGCAATATCCAGCTCCTAGATACTTTTTTCTTAACACACAGAAAAATGCATTCCGTGAACCAAATTGAAACAGAAGTAAATCATTTAGCAAGCCATGCAGCAGACCCTGAGCCTCTGAAGAATCAACACTTTATCAAAAGCTGTGCCAGAAGTAGTGGTAGAAACTTTCTGAATGGAAAAGCCACCTCCAAAGGATAATTTTCTAGCACAGTGTTGCAACAAAACCTGGTCCCCTGCTCTGAGTCTAGTGGAACCCTGTTGTAGTGATATTTGCTGTTATTGCCAAAATTGTGCTTGAATTCCTCAGATAACGGACAGCTGTGTTTGCTAAATACAATGTATAGTATTTCTGTATGTAATCTTTAAGACCTTTATGCTTTTAGACAACCAGAAAGCATATCTTAAAATCTTATGCACCACATCCTCCTACAACTTCTATTGTTCTGTGCCTAAAACAATGAAATGCTTCAGAAACAAACCACACAATTAGAAATTAATTAACATTTCAGAATTGTGGCAGCTTATATTCTGTTATCCTAAATTAGCACTTTAAAATGCTTGATTTTACCCTACTGACATTAATTAAGCTCACCATGTGCTCATATATGACAAATTAAGGGAATTATTTTTTTTTAAAGAGCTCATCTAGCTTTAATTACAACATACTCTACATTACACAGAAAATAGTGCTCCTAACTACTGATTTCTATTCACATCTGATATATTCAAATTAATTAATGGCTGTAATTTAAAATGATTAACAAAGAAACAAAGATAGTTAAATTGGATAGTTTAAATTACTGTATGTCCGGCTACTTGAGAATGAGATAATTATTGTCTCACAATACTCATGGGAGACAGAAAAAAATCATTGACTAAATTAATGTGGCATAAGGTAATTTTATATTTCCACACTGTCTGAATAATTCTTTTTCAAACCTGACAAAGTCTTGTGTAGTATATCGAGTCCCAATTTAGCAAATTGTCCTTATTCATGTAAAGCATGTAATCATTTGCTTAGGAGAATGAGAAATTAGATTTTATTTCCTTTTCATTTGTATACCCTGTTCTTTTCAAATTAAATTAATTTCTTCCAAGAAAAACAAACAAACAACAACAACAACAAAAAAACAGTGAACTTCAATCCCATTTAGTTCAGAGATTTAATTATGTAATGTAGCTAAGTAAATCTACTTTCCTGAATCAAGGACCATCCAGCATTCATCTTTCATCCAGAGTGAGTGAGGGACTTTATTTCTTCTACAGATTATGTTTAATAAAAGCCAATGCAAAGACTAGTTTGACCTTCCTGGATACTCTAATTAGTAAAGATCACCTAGGCTGGCAGTAGATGCAGCTAATAAGTTGTGGTCATTGGGACTAGGGGTTCTCTACCCAGACCTGCCTTTGCCATTCATATGTGAGGAAGAAGTTATGTGGATTATATATTAGGTAATTAAGAGTTATGATCTCACCATATCCTCCCAACAAGGACTAAATTCAAAGCAAACCTTAAATGTTTTCTAATGTGTATCTCAATAATTTTACAACAGTAAATTTTTAAAAAAAAATTGAATGTAATTATTTTTGATGACTGTTTTAATTTTCCAGTAAATATCTAATTAAAAAAAAAAAGAATTGAAATGCAGAATGATAAAAACGCTATGTCCCCTCCCTCCCCCACCCCCATTACATCCCCCCCTTCCCCCCCCCCCCCCCCCCACAAAAAAAAAAAAAAAAAAAGGGACAAAATGCATTTGACTTATGCAGTCTACGATTTCAGCCAGATACCAGGTACCTAACATCCAGTCTTCAGGGAATTAATGTAGATATGTCAAGAATGCAATCTGGATCTTGCCAAAAGTCAATGTACATAGAACTCCCTACATAAAGTTAATGAACAGTCTTCTATACCAGGAAGAAAAATAGAGAAGAACACTGAAAAATACCACTTCAGACCTGGAGATAAAAAGGTAGAGATAATTAAAATGTGAACACAAATATTTACCAGTGTATCATGAGTTATCTACATTAGGGAGACTGAACATGTTC
>VXAV01003055.1:108689-121722 GCA_013399715.1 Alectura lathami | reverse complement strand
CTCAGTAAATTGCCCTGAGAATTTACTCTAAAAGTAGACCCAATGATATATTTTGACTATACTCTAAAAAGCAGTAGATATACCTGTTCAGTTAGGAGTATACCCCATGGGGACAGGGCTGGTTCTGTCACAAATAAAGCCAAAGAAACTGCATATGGCAGCAAAACATCAGAGATGGCAAAAAATTGTCAAGTCTTACTAATTGCTTGGACTATTCCAGAACCTGGAGAATTCAGCGCTACCCATGGAGATGTCATTGCTGGTAAGCCTGCAATGGCTACTGCTGCTATGT
This sequence comes from Alectura lathami, assembly GCA_013399715.1. NCBI lineage: Eukaryota > Metazoa > Chordata > Aves > Galliformes > Megapodiidae > Alectura > Alectura lathami. The sequence continues at coordinate 121,430 of VXAV01003055.1, read as the reverse complement.
ATCCTTTTTTTTTTTTTTTTTTTTTTTTTAATTACCCCACTAGCAACACAAGGATCAAGCCCAGTTCTTCACAGACCTTTATCTTGTCCTAGATTTCCAGCCAAGCTCAGCTGTCTTTGCCCTTGCCTGCCACGAAGTGAACCACCCATTCTTGGGACATCAATACTCCCTACACTGCTGGAAGGCCATGGGCCAGCAAGGAAAGATTTCTATTTTTCACCTAAGGGCCTGTTTAGTCAAAACTCTGTTTTTCTTCCTAATAAAAGCAGGCTTGCTGGCACATGCAACAAATAAAAAATAAGCAGCTGAATAAAATATGATCTGTCCTGAAAAAGCAGCAGCAGAATCTCTGACTCTATTTCTAATGAGAGCACATATATAAAGCAGACTGGAAATGCACTATCTTAAAATTCTGGACAAATCTACTTGGCATCTGTTACTAGACAGTTAATTATGAAATTGAACTTCAGCACAAAGTGGTGGACTGAACCTTCCTTTAAGAAAGCTCTTGATTTGAGACATTCTCTGTCCCTTGCTGCAGTGCACTTTTGGCATACTAACATAGTAGCTGTGATAGAGTCACTGCAGTAATCTTTCAGCTATTAAACAGGCACCAGTGAAAACAACTTCGCCCGTCTAAAAGCTGCATGCTTAGCTATTCTATCATTTAAGCTTTATGGAGAAACTTCTTTAGCTGTCCCTATATAAGCTATCTTCTCTCTTTTAAAGATTTCCACAGGAATCTTTAGAGTGGGCTGGCTCTTTGCCATGCTGTCATCAAATGTTTAACTTTACAGAGACGTTACAGTTAAGAATTTTTTAATTTACCACATATGAGCTCAATTAGGATTTCAGTTACAAAAGCACTAGTATATTTGCGACAGTGCCTTTCGTAGTGTCCGTTTCTCATTGAAAAGCATCTGTGCACTTGGAGGATTTTGTGTGGGGACTTGAATTCTTCAACAGGTCTGAAAGAAATTATCAAATAGCAGGAAATGCAGAGTTAAAGCTTCTAATGTCTTATTTTTGCTACAATTATGATCTTTGACTTTTTGATTTTTTTTTTCTCTCTAGGCAAAGTAACAAACAGAAGAAACATCTTAGTAAACAATGCTGTACTGAAGATCTCAGAACTCCTAAGCACACCAGTTTTTGTTAGATTAATTCAAACAGTTAATATTATGGAAATTCTGTGTTCTAGAACAGATACTTGCTTACTTTTCAGAATTATCATCATGAAATTATATTTTGTAACAGAATGACACGTTTGGCCAACATATCAAACAAATTACACCGAGTTCATGAAGTCCTATGGATAGCATTCAGCACTTAGCTAGATCCTTCATCCAGATACCTTATCACAGGAAACAGAAAAAGGAAGATCTGGAGATAAGGTCTGCTTCCAAAATTAAAGATACATGGAACTTTTCCTTGTTTGCTCATGAAATAACTAGCTACACAAACTATGTATCACAGTGTATAAATGTATCAAACTATTTCTTGTCTTTGCAATGCAACTATCTTCAAAGTCCTTGAGGTACTTCAGGTCTTCACAGAACTAACAATGAGTCCCCAAATTGTGTAATACAGCTCAAAGAATATTGTTTAGTTTCAACTCAGACTAAAAGGACCTATAGCCATGAGATGCAATATAACTGTGGATGAATTAAAAGAAGTGAAGGGCTAAAAACTCTTCTAGCAGAAGTCAGAGGCAGAGCTCTTTTATTTCACAAAGCTTTTTGGAAATTATGATAGAAGATCATGGAATCATAGAATCACAGAATGGTTTGGGTTAGAAGGGACCTCAAAGATCATCTAGTTCCAGCCCCCCTGCCATGGGCAGAACCGCCAACCACTAGCTCACTAGATCAAACTGCCCAGGAACCCATCCAGCCTGGCCTTGAACACAACCAGGGAAGATGCGATGCCATCACACATACTTTTCGGGATCAGGCTTAGATTTTCATCACTAATTTTAAGATAATTGGCATAACTCAGAAGCATCTGAGGAGATGTCCTGTCTAGGTTTGTAATGCTAGACAAATCTGTCTCCAAGTCTCGTATCTCAGGTTGGCAAACACATCCCTCTATTCCTTAGCTAGATTGTACTACATATCACTTATTTTCTTCATTATCTACATAGTTATTTGTTATGTAATTGGTGGAAATCTACCTTAGTAGCACGTTTGACTGTGGTGCCATAGCCTGCTATGTCAGTAGTTCAGTGCACTGAACTGAACATGTCCTGTAGCTGTCATGTTACTCCCAGCAGGTTGCTACCAAACATTTAACATACTTAGTAGCTCAGTCTGGCTATATTTAATTCAGAGCTTGGGTCTTGTGAAGCTGGAGCCTTACTTTGTCTCCATGTAGCTGGAAGATCTAGCATAGCTTCCTACTATGTTTATTTCTAAACATTGTAAAATTCACAAAGCCTCTACTAGAAAAACTTACCTAGCTTCTTGGCAAGAATGATGACACCTGTTTCTAAAAAACTTTTATGGTAAAGCTGGACAAGGAAGTTTTGATACACATTTGAAAAACAAATTAAATCACATTTCCAGTATACTCATATAAAAATAATCAAATCACATTAACCACAAACTGATGTGCAAAAACCTGCTACGGTTAGAGTCAAAATGTGACATGAAGTTAAAGTTTCATCTCAGGATAAAACACAGTGTACATAGCTTTGATTCTTGTATGTTCTGGTAGAGCATAAGGTTCAAATCCTGCTCCTATTGAAGTCAATGACAAAACTTCCATTGACCTCAGCGGTGCAGGATCAGACCCTAAGCAACACAGCTAACATCTGCTTTCTTGTTTTCTCTCCTATCTTTCAGGAAAAATATTAGAACATATTAGATCTAAACATATTAGAAAAAAAAAAAAAAAAAAGTACTATCAATGGTCTGTTCTATGGTATTTTTTTAAAAAAAGCATATTGCTTGTTATTTAAAATTTATATATAATCTATATCTGTACATAAAATTATCAAACTGAAGTATCATATAAGCCATATTATATTCTATATAGCTGATTCTTTCTTTGTAATACCCAACCTAGCAATTCTACAGTATCTCTATAACCTTGTGGAATTTGCTGTATTAAATATGACCTGATACAATCACTGAATGAAAAAACTGCTTTCCCCAGTCTGATGGTATTTGCTATACAGAAACTGGAACTCTTATCAAGTTTTTATCCATCAGCTTAATTCAGTTATAAATTCAGTTACTACCTCATGTCAAAACATCTACAACATTAGTCTGGGGTAAGGTGATTTGAGACTAATAGGCAGTCTTAGTTCTACAGATATAAACCAATCCATTTTTTGAAATGCATTGACAGGACATATGAAAACTAGAGGAATAATAGCTACCACATGTAATTAGTTTCTGCTCTAGTTGGTGGCCTTTTAAGCTGATGGCCATGGTGTCCAGAATGTTTACAAAAGAGTCCGCTTACTGGTCCAGAAAAAAAAAAAAAAAAAAACACAGATTAAAACACATCTTAAATATTATTAGTACTAAGCACTAACATCTTTGCAGCTCCCATTAAAAACCAAGCAAAATGGGAACCAAAGGAACAGTCATTGTGACATTTAGTGAGCAATACAGGCAGGCTGGCAAAAACAGACATGGAGAAGGCTGAGGTGTTCAACAAATTTTTGTCTCAGTCTTCAAAAACAACTGCTCTTCATGCATCCCTCAAGCAGATGTGTTGGAAGGTGGGGACTAGGGAAGCTATGTCCCTCCCACTGTAAGTGAGGATCAGGTTTGCATCCACCTGAGGAACCTGAACATCCATAAGTCTATGGGTCCTGACGAGATGCATCCCAGAGCCCTGAAGGAATCGGCTGATGCAGTCGCCAAGCCACTCTCTAGGACACTTGAGAAGTCACGGCAGACAGGTGAAGTCCCTAGTGACTGGAAGAAGGACAATGTTACACCCATTTTTAAGAAGAGTAGAAAGGATGACCCACGGAACTACCAACCTGTCAGCCTCACCTCTGTGCCGGGGAAGATCATGGAACAGATCCTCCTGGAAGCTATCCTAAGGCACATGGAAGACAGGGAGGTGATGCAAGACAACCGGCATGGCTTCACCAAGGGCAAGTCCTGCCTGACCAACCTAGTGGCCTTCTATGACAGTGTAACCGCAATGGTGGACAAGGGAAGAGCCACTGATGTCATCTACCTGGACTTCAGGAAGGCCTTTGACACAGTCCCCCATAACATCCTTCTCCTTAAACTGGAAAGAGATGGATTTGATGGGTGGACTCTTCGATGGATGAGGAACTGGTTGCTAGATCACATTCAGAGGGTGGTGGTCAACGGCTCAATGTCCAGATGGAGATCAGTGATGAGTGGTGTACCTCAGGGGTCCATTCTGGGACAGATATTCTTCAATATCTTCATCAATGACACCGACAGCAAGATCGAGTGCATCCTCAGCAAGTCTGAGAATGACACCAAGCTGTGTGTTGCGGTTGATATGCCTAAGGGACGGGATGCCATCCAGAGAGACATAGACAGGCTGGAGCAGTGGGCACAGGAGAACCTCATGAGCTTCAACCAAGCGAAATGCAAGGTCTTCCACCTAGGGCACGGAAACCTCTACTATCAATACAAGCTGGTGAACACAAGGATTAAGCAGAGCCCTGCTGAAAGGGACTTGGGAGTACTGGTGAATGACATGCTGGACACGAGCCAGCAATGCGCAGCCCAAAAAGCCAACTGTATGCTGGGCTGCATCCAAGGAAGCATGGCCAGCAGGGCAAGGGAGGTGATCCTGCCCATCTACTCTGCACTGGTGAGATCCCACCTGGAGTGCTGCATCCAGATGTGGAGTCCTCAGTACAGGAGAGACACAGACCTGATGGAGCGCATCCAGAGGAGGGCCACAAAAATTATCCAAGGGATGGAACACCTCCCCTGTGAGGACAGGCTGAGAGAGTTGGGGCTGTTCAGTCTGAAGAGAAGACTCCAGGGAGACCTGATAGCAGCCTTTCAATATCTAAAGGGGGGCTACAAGAAAGAAGGGGACAGACTCTTTAGTTTAGGGCCTGTTGTGATAGGACTAGAGGAAATGGTTTTAAACTGAGAGAGGGGAGATTTAGACTGGATATAAGGAAAAAGTTTTTTACAGTAAGTATGGTGAAGCACTGGAACAGGTTGCCCAGGGAGATGGTGGATGCCCCATCCCTGGAGACCTTCAAGGTCAAGCCCTGAGCAACCTGATCTAGCTGTAGATGTCCCTGGTGACTGCAGGGCAGATGGACTAGATGACCTTTAAAGGTCCCTTTCAACTCGGATGATTCTATGATTCTATGACATAAACAGTTAGGAAAAATTAGTTTTGAAAAGTTGCTTTCTACAGAAAATAGTTCTCCCACATCAACAGGTGTAATACATTTGGTAAAAAGTCAACATGTTATTTATAATCGGAATTTTTTTAAAAGAAGCATGTTTTTGAAGTATATAGAGTGATAATGCACTCATCAATGTTGGAGAGATGATCTCCAGTTGAAGGCTAGACGAAGCACAGCTTAAAATGTAAAGTCAGTAGCAGGAAATCAAACGATATCTGAAGCCAAAGGTAGTCCATTGGAATGAGAAAATATACTAGAAGTGTTCAGCCGAACACTGAGGCTATTTATAATAAGCTGTCATATATCACCAGGCACGAATATTAGATGGAAGGCATAGATGAAAGTAGATCAAAACAACCTATAGGCTGAATGGGAAGATACTATACTGGACTAGGGAAAGGAGAGAAGCAAGACTAGGAGTCAACACTGAGGTCAAAGAGACTGGTAAAGCCAAAGGCATAAATCCTCTTGATTACTTCCTCTGCTGGGGCATAGCTCATTGCTAAAGTTAGGTTTAAGTAAGACTGACAGGGAACAGGAAGCCAACAGATGGTCAGTGGTGTTGAGACTATGAAAGAGGACACTTTCAAATACGAATAGAGATAATTGAGAGATGAAAAAAATGTTTACGGAAGCAAAGATAAAAATGATGAACAGCAATGAGCAAAGGAGAATGCAGAGTGGAGGAGAATTCAGAACACCTCTCCTGTTTAAAAAGACTTCTGTAGTACCTATATTTCTAATAAATGCAGAACCTATCACACAGCCTAACATAAGGGCTGGATTTCTTTTTTTTTTTATTCATTTCTTCTTGCCATGTAAATCAATGGTGCTGCTGCTAATAGTCGTGATTTTATGGCATGTGATGTTTTTCCTTTCAAGTTGCAAGGATAATGCAACTTGGAAAAATTATTTTTTATTTTATTGTATTTATTTATTTATTTATTCAGTTATCCGTCTGAGGTTTTGGATCTGCTTCTTGCAGGCAAAGGCCAGAGAATATGAATATCAAGAGGTCAAAAAAAGGGAAAGCAAATCATCATATTAAAAAAGAAAAGTTACTAAACAGCAATGATATTTAGGACTATAACTCAATTATGGAACTGAATCAGGTTTTTTTAACCACTTCAGGTTGTCAGCATTAAGTGTATGTGAATGGGCTGCACGAGCTAACAGTGCTGTAAGGGACTTTTTTCTTGCTGTGAAGGAGCAAGTATTAGGAACTGTACCTTTCATAAGGACAGAGAGCATGCTTAGGAGCAGACACTAGCATTACTGTTTAACTTTTGTATATCATGTTTGGCTACAGTAGTAAGACATAATGAGTGTCTCCTTGGATATGCTTTTTTTCTTTCCAGTTACTATAAAGACAATTCAAACTGGCTCAGGACAAATGTTTAAATTTTCTCAAACCCAGATGAATGGAGGAATTCATCCAACCTATCTAATTTTTTTACAGAATCATGGTAAGTTGGATGAATACCACCCCTTACCAGAGACCAGTCCATTGTCCACTCAGATAGACTTCAGAGGAAAGGATGTAGAAACACAGTTTTAAACACATACTCTCTTTGCAAAACTGTCAAGAGAAAATTTATACAATTATTGTTGAAACACGTTTTTTTTTCAGAGTTTGAAGGTGTATAAGTGCCAAAATCTGACAAATATTCTTCTGCCATAAAATCTATCCAATTCCACTAGCCTTTTGAGAGTTGTATGGAAAAAAATGTAAAATTTGGAAGGGAATTTGACTGATTATAAGGAATTTCCAGTACCACCTGAAAGCAAATACTGTACTAGGGAAGTGGCAAATTTTATCTTCAGTAAACAACCATTCAATAAGACTGCAAAGGTTGTGGCTGTCAGCTGTTCGCCAGCTGTGGCTCTTCAGTACATTCCCCTATCGTAACTACGGCTTAGTCACATTTAAATCTGAATTCTACAAGGATGCAGGGGTTCACATAAACCAGCTTGTAACACGAGGATGAAATCTTGTATTCTTTATATGATGCTGGATAGGCAAGATACAAAAAAAAATGGTTTATTTCTGGGGGCTTAGTGCACTTATTCTTTAACCCATGATTCTAGCTCAGTTCTTTCATGCTTTTGTCAAAAACAAACAAACAAACAAACAAAACTGAAACAGACAGCCTCATGGTTCTTGGCTGCAGCATAAAAAATATGCCATATCACAACTGATAACCTGCTCACAAAGACTTTCAGGGAATCAGGGAATGAATAGCAGTGGGTCATAGGTACACACGTGAGCAATGTGAAATGCTACCTTCCTACTTGTGCTCATTTTGTTATGTCATTTTCACAAATAGCCTATTTTATCAACCACCTGGCTCTTTTCTGTGACATGTTCTTTGCCACATCAGAAGCTTGTTATATGTGGGTGAAAAAACACTGAATATATCCCTAAATCCAATTCTTTTATTAATAATTTCCTGTCATCATTACAAAATGATCTGAATTCTGTGAATACGACCAGAAAGGATCTATTCAATTAAAACAAAACTGCTAAAGGAAAATCTCACTGTAAGCCTCGGTGCAATTGATGAACTCAGTAATTATATATAGCCATCTATTGTGCTAGCACAATAACATGTGAAGAAGGTTTAGTTAGACACATTTACACACATAAAAAGCAATATGGGCATAGAAAAAGTCCTTTTTGCTAAAAGTATAGAACAGTCACATAGTAACAAATGAGAGCTGCATGAATCCTAGTTTACTTGGCTATAAATAAATCCAACAATCTCCTTCTCTCCATGGTAAAATAAAAGAGGAGCACAGAAGCATAACAGTCTCCTTTGAGCAACCAGTCTCTTTCTGTTCAATTATAGTCATCAGTCTGTTCCATCTAAAATATTTTCCTCCTTGAGAAATCAAAGAAATCAGAACCAGGATCCACAACATGCTGTTGTAAAGATAATGTAAAAGAGATCTTTCCTTTTTGTGATTTTTTTTTCTCTGAAAGACAGTATTTTTTTAATATGATTTTTTAAAATTCAGATAAAATAGGCTACATTTTTATGGCATTTTTAATCAGAAAATCTTGAAGTGCTTAAGGAAGAAAGATAACATTTACCTTCCTTTTATAGGTGGAGGAAACTGCAACAAAGAGAGTTTAAAGCCTTTTTTTCCACAATCTGTTTCTTATGTATGTTCTTTTTATATGCCCAAATGGAAGAATTTAAATTCTGATATTCAGAAGTGTTAAACAGGCAAAGCTTCAGCTTTACAAGGACCCTTCTTCTCAATGATGACAGTGCTCAAATTCTGCAGCACTGGGAAATGCTTGCCTGGGCATAATCCCACAGCAAACTGGAGAGCATGAGGGGAACAGGGTCAGGAGTCCTGTTACACATATAAAACTTATCAAGGTGTGTGAAGGTTTTTCCCTTTCCAAGGTGTGACACCAGATACTGAATTACACTGAATGTAATTCAGTGCTGTTTGCCACTAAATAATCAAAGTACTTGAGGTAAAGACTATTTGATTCAGCTAAATTGGAAATAGTCCAAATCCTCTTCTTTATGTGGTAGATCTGTACAGGCATCTGCAGAGAGCAGAACACTGTCCACCTGTGTACATTTGATGAATTACATAGAATTATTTTAAAGATGAAAAGATGCTAAAATAATAAAATCTCTCGATTAAAAATAGTTTCAGGGTAAGTTCTCTGTGCTGAAAAACTCATCAGAAACCCCAAGAATGGAATGAACATAGAGAGCAATCCTTTCAGTTTTAGAGATGGCTCCAAAATCACATGAAACATGAATTTGGCATGCAGGAAAGCACCATGGGGAATTTAAATATCCCATAAATATTCCACATTAACAAGTTTACTTAAACCATCCTAGGATTGTGGGTGAGGAGTGGGGAAGGGGAAATGAAGCAAAATTTCTTGTCTATTTTTTTTTTTCTGTCCATCTTTAAGGTGCAAAGTAACTAAATAGCTACCGTTTTTCCTGTTTGTTCATTGTCGCTATATGGTAATTTTGTCCTCAGTCTCAAGCATTAGTGCAAGGAAACAATTCTATCAGAAATTATATATGCTCAAAAAAAAAAAAANNNNAAAAAAAAAAAAAAAAAAAAAAAAAAAAAAAAGAATCACTTGATTATATTTAAAATTTTCTCCAAGATGTGTGAAATATCCTTTAAAGCATTGGTTAGCTGTTCTTATAACAAACATCAGTTATTCATATCAATTAATGTTTGGTTTAAGACAAAAAATATATAAAAGGTTAGTTTTACTGTGATCTACCATAGATTCAGAGGCCAATGATTTTTATCAAGAGGTAACTTATCATTTCAGAAACCCAAACTGGAGAAGTCTGGTTTTTCACTCAGCATGCAGACAACTAAAGCCCTGTTCCCCCTGGGGTGATATGCTAGTTTGATTTTATTTTCCCTGACATTTCACCTGTCAGATTATGATGAATAGAAGAAACAAAGAATAATCAACACATTCTCACTGAATCTCATAATCAGATATCTGGAAATATAAGATAAATTAGAAACGTAATCCTGAGGGAAAACACAAATGCCAAAAACACTATCAGATATACAAATCGTCTTCGAGTGACCCAGAACTCCTATATAGCTTTAAAATAATCAGAAAGGAAGCCTGCATAAGACTGTCACATCTACTAGTTCTTCAAATACTAGGGAATTACCTACTATGATGTAAGAAAAAATAATTTTGTAGAATTAAAAAATTATTTCATAATAAGGCCACATGTCTTCTTTAAGTCTTTCATGCAGTTTTATGAAAGCAGTCCTGATGCCAATAAACAGGACAGATTATCAAGAAATAGTATAAACTCAAATTAACTAGCTGGCTAAAAGAGAAAAGATTAATGAGTCCGAATAGACCAAACATGCTCCTGATTTACTGCATCTGTAGTCTGCGTGTTCCCAATTTCTCTTAGTCCCACAGTGCTGAGATTCATAAGTGATGAAAACTTACCTGCCTGACCGGTGGTAATACTGACAGCTGCAAAAAGCCTCTGGGAATGACTCAGATCAGACACCCCGTTCACAGCTTCAACTTCAAATGTGTAGTTAGCATGAGCTAGCAGGTCCATGACAGTGACATAGTTATCTACTAATCCAGTTTGCTGGGGCATATATCCAATGTTACTCCCACAAGGAACACATTCACCCTGCTCCCAGCTGCACCTCTTGCACAAAATGCGGTAGGTCACATCGTTTCTTCCCCCATTGTCAGCAGGAGGACTCCACTCTAAACTCACAGTAGTCTGGTTGATGTTGAAAATGAGGTTCTGTGGTGCAGATGGAGGTCCTGTGTAACACAAAAAAGCCCTTCGTAAAGGCACAGAACCATCTTGGGATGTGTAGCTAGCATTCTAATTACTAGGACAAAAAATAGTTGAGGCATTTTTCCCCACATAAACATTTCTTTTTTTTTTTTTTTTTTTTTACTATTAGCTGCATTAAAGCTTCCTTGAACTCACTTGGCAAGAGGTTTGTTTATTTTTCATTAAGGCATCAAGCTAACAATTGTCTGTGTATTTACTGCAACTGACTTGAACCGTTTCTCTTCTGTGCAATTAAAAGGATTGGCTAATGTACCTTAAAGGTTGCCTTTTATAATTTTCCTAGCATAGGATTTGTTCCTTTCTCCTAAACATACAGCGCCAACATGCTAGCTCTTCGTTAGGAGCACTGATATGATTTACAGAGATATTTAGTGCTGCTTGGGATTTATTTGAACCACCAATCTGTGCAGGCTGGTCTATCTGCAGTTGCAAGGTTAAGCCTGATCCTAGCACAGTTGAATCAAAGCTCAATCTAAATGAGCCACTTTTCATTTTTCATGTTACTCATTTTGATACGCTATCACATATAAGTACATTGTCTATAACAATTTTAAAGCCATGGGAAAACTATGCCTGTATTCCATTACAACGAGTTACACACTTATCCAATATGCAATGTTTTCCAATGTTATATCAAGCAAATGTGAAAATTACATTTTCGCTGATTCCATATTCACTGTTAACTTTTTTTCCCTATGCCTTTCAATTTCATTTACTGTTGTAAATGTACTTTTCAAATACAGGAAAAGTCAACCGAAACTACTAGCTACAAATGGCTGCACCTGGTTGGTTAAGCAATGTCCTTTACTATTAAATTCATGACTGACTCACTTGTGCATGCGACATATGGTGGATCAGAAGGAGCTCTATAATAGCTGTCTTCACAGTCGCATCTTGAAGATCCTTCCTTGTCAGAAAAGCTGTGAGTAGGGCAGCGGGAGCACTGCAGATCTTGTGAAGATGATTTGTAGAACCCACGGCCACAAGCTAAAGCAGAACAAAACAAATTAAGATTTAGATTTGCACGGACTACTATTGTGATAGTTTTTCTGTCCTCATCATATGCTATACACATTGCTGTGAACATCCAAACTACGCATTCTATTATGATGATGAAGGCACGATATGCTCTCAATTTCTTTTTCTTGAGTTGGTGCTGTTAACAATTTTGTGGCATTTTTATGAATGCAAGTATAAGCTACAAATACCCTGGTAGTTGGCAGCACAATGTTTTAACACAGAAGGCCACAGAAATACAATGGGCATGATTTTTTAACAAAGAAGAGCAGAATAATGGTGTGAAACAACTGGATGCCTGCAGTACTCCCAAACAAGTGAAAAAAGACTGGAAGTGCTCTTCTCTAAGGCCTCTGAAGAGTTTCTGGGTTCTGAATCAGTTGATTTGGAATTTATGGAGCAAATGTTACTAATTTGAGAAACCCAAAGAAGCTGTAAACCGCTAGAAAACCCTGATCCCCAGGAAAGAATGAGGCGTGAACACAAATTGTTGGACCGGTGATGCTATGGAACAAGCACAAAGAGGAGGAAGGCAGACAACATAAACTGCACATCTGTATTTTGTTTGTTTGTTTTCCAGTTTCACAGAGATACAACTAGGCTGAAATAAATTTAACAAAACTTCCAAGGAAAGGTTAGAAGGTGGATAATTGGAAATATGCATGTAAGATCATTTCATATCCTGTGTTGTGTGCTGTGAACCCAGGAAAGTAAAATGTGTTTCAGACCTCACATTTACAAGTATTTTTATCAGGTACTGTCATTCCCACAGCAGAAACACCCATAAAACACGCCTGTAGCAACACTTTCAAGTAGAGGACTACAACTTAGAAAGCCAACTTAAGAATCACCCAGCTATGTGAGCTTTAGGGGATGGGGAAGACCTAAGTGGAGATTAAACAATGTTCAGATTGGAAACAGATTAAAGACTTCATTTCAACACTGAGGTTATAGGCAAACTTATAAGCACTGCCAACATTAAAAAAAAAAAAAAAAAAA
>VXAV01003055.1:34646-51518 GCA_013399715.1 Alectura lathami | reverse complement strand
TTTTTTTCCTTCTGACTGGAAATCTGTAGGCCAGATTCTGCCTTTTATTTTAATCTTGTGTGTAGTTAGAATGGCTTTGTTGACACTGACTTGATACTGGCTTCTCTATCCTGATTCTAGCTGGATACCCACCTAACTTCCCTGCACTAACAGCTAACTATCTCTAACATGTAACTCAATCCAAAAGTGTGACACAAGAAATAAGGGCTGAATTCTAAGGCTGCACAAGCATACACAAGGAAATTATCTTGGCTTGAACGAAGTTTTGCATTCACAAATTCTGTTTTTTGCGTGACTCAAACATTCTTTCTTGGCTTCTGTGTACAGCACCGAAGCGAATTCTGAACAGCATCACAAAGGTGTTGAAGGTTTGCTTCAGACATAGTTTGTGAAAAAGATATAGGATCTTGGGTCTGTCTACACAAGAATGACTTAAAACCAGTTATAAGCAAAAACATTTGAACTTTGTTTTGGAGTGTTGAAAGTGGAAATCAGGCTTAAATAATAGAAAAATATGTTTTTAAACCACAAATAGTGTTATTTGTAGCTGTAATCTAAGCAATCCTTTATCCAGTGCAAGATTTTCTACGAACCATGCAGTACAGAGTTTTGTACAGTTATTGCAGAATTTTTAATACAGAAATGCAATGGGCTCATGACATCTGACTTGTAAGTAACGTGCATAGAAGTCATTATATGAAGCTTTGCATTTAGCCTTCCATGTGTAAAGGCACTTACGTTCCAAATGTAGTCCAGAGGTGAATTTTCCTTATGCTGTCAATTTCAGAACTTCTCCTGAGTCAGAGGAGCTCCGTTATGGTAATATCATAGTAAAGAAGTGAATGCATTAAATAAATGCCACTACTTCATAGAGAAATTGTAGTGAGTTGAGGCCGTCTGTTTTAAAAGGCGTGTTCATGTAAAAAGACCTTTCTTCAATTGAAATTGCAGTAAATTTTTAAACTATTTATTTAGCACAAATCAAAAATAATGCTGTAGAGCTTCACACTTTGAAATCTTCAAATACACCAAAATGATAATAACAATTCACTGACAAATTTCTTTTGGGGGATTTGAAATTATCAGTGTGCTGAATAGATGTTTAGATTCTGTTTTTTTAAATCTATGAATTTTCAGTACACTTGAGAAACACTGTCCAGAAATAGAGGTAAGAATGCGTGTCATCTTGTCATTTAATGGAGTTGAAATACATTCTATAGAACAATACAAATTATATTCATGTTAAATACTTATCTGAACATGAACTGCCTCTGCCTTTCTCGACACACAGTAGCAGAGTTGTACAGGGTCCAAGAATATCCTGCATCTGGATCCTGTAAGACTGCTTCCCCTGATAAATCTGCATTTGGAAACTGTTTCACTGAGGCACAAGAGCCTTTGGAGCACATACTGTCCCTCTGTTGATCGCACTTCAGAGTCTGTTTGTATATCTCACTGTGCCTTGGATCTTCCCCTGGGAAGCCTGAGCAGGGCAAGCTGGAGCCATCATCTCACAACAGCATCTGGAGATATCCTGAAAACAGACAGTTTCCATTGCTCATCTATGATCTAAAGGATACCTTTGTGCCCAGGTGTTACCTGAAATAACCATAATGTAAACTTACTGTTGGCTTCAATATTCTATGAGATTCAAAATTTCAGTTTTCTAGATGTTCGTCATATTTAAAATGGCACGCAGAAGAAAGTGATCATAAAAGTAGCTAATTCTTTAGTTAATTAATTGTGAGTAGTATATAAATACTAGCAATACGCTCCAGTGATGCCAGTATCTTTCTGTTCTTCCTCAGTGCAAGTGATATCTGATCACTTCCATCTGTGACAGTACTAGACTCTTCTTTCAGCCCAGCTGAGGTGAAAAATCAGACCCAGTAGATTTCCTCTTCCCAGATATTACGTCCTCTTGCAGTCAGCCTCAATCACTTTGTGGTTCTATGAAAGAGCACAAATGGGGAAAAAAAAGAAAATAAAAATCTCTCCTCTCAATCTCCCTTCTGTGTGATGAGGCAGGAGGGAGAGGATAAAAGAACAGATGTAATAACCCTTATTTAGTTTTGAGAGATAAACTACAGATTGTAACAGCAGGAGTTCCCATACTTTCACCTCTAGATCTAGGAGATGCAGTGATGTGGAGCTTCATTACTGACAGGAATGCTGCCAGGGTACATGGGAGAAGTTGTTCCTTTAAGAGGAATAATTTAAGAACTGAAGAACTGAATCCCACAAGAGTACAACCCTCTACAGATCAGACTCTGCCATCGTTCACATGTTCTCATACATGCTCCGTCCAATTGTGGTGCCCATATGCTGCCACTTCTATCCGGATCTGTAGATTTACCCTCCTCCTAAACCCATCTCTCATTACCCACTACAGGGAAGCCAGAATCCTGACAGTTAATATGCATGCTGATTTGTGGTAGTTTGGTTTATCCCAAGGCAGTTGTGCTTAGAGTGTGTGTTAAATCCCTAGACCTTACATACTTTATCTCCTGCAAATTTAATGTTATAGTGAGTTTTGCAAGTAACTAATGCTTTATTCAGAACACATCTACCTTTGGCTTGAATTTACTAATGTAAGTTCAGGATGTGATTTCTTTAGTATTTACTGTAGTGTAGCAAAGGTTAATAGAAGTACCTAACCAACAGTCTTTAGACAGTCAACTCTGGTTTATCTACAGCAGTAATCCTGTAATACAAATGTAAGGTTGATGCAAATCCTCTGTAAAATTAAGCTACATGACTGCATAATGGAGAAAAAAAGTTTTGCTGTATTTGACCCTAAAAGGTAAGATAACACCTGCCTGAGTCAGGAAATGTGGACTGAAAAATAAACCATAGCATTACAAAACTGCCTTTGGACCCCTCCTGTCCCTCGTAAACCAGATTAGCTACCTCTGTCCCCATGGTAATTTGCATCACAAAATGCATAATTTCAGCCCAAACAGTCAACATTAAGGGTTTTTTGTTTACTTGTTTGGTTTTATTATTCTTATTTCACATACATTTACCAAGTACTTTCTTGGTTGTCTTGTGTCTAAAGCCTCCATCCAGATAATGTTTTCCTCCTGTAAGTGGTTGCATTGATCTAGGTGAGAGTTAGGTGCTACTCAGGCTGAATGAGAGTGACAATCTTAGGTAAGCGCAAAGTATCTTTAAAGCTCCTTCAGACAGAAAACACTTCATTTCAATAAATCCTTTATTTATCATTTATATACATCTTTTTTTTTAAGGAGGTGATTTGAACTGTAAACCATAAGCAGTATTAACTGATGGGATGGCTAACAAAGCTGTAGTTTTTGTGGGCTTTTTTTGTTTGTTTGTTTCTTTTTGTTTATTTGTTTTCCCCTATGATGGCACAATAAGCAGTTGTCACTGTTGCCAGTGAAGTCCATGTCTTTCTCTTAAGAGGCTGCAATAAATTTAAGGCCCATCAATGTGACTGCAAAGTTCTTTTTTTTTTTTTTTTTTTTTTTTTTTTTTTTAACTTCTCTTCTTCTTTCAGTGAATAACATGGCAGCTGTCTGCAGTAATTTATCTGTCATTGTGGTGCCCAGTGGCTTAGAGGTAGGGTTTCTGATCTACTCCACAACCTTTCCTAACCCTGACTAACCTGAATAACCTTTTGCCACATCACTGTCTACCACTTCTACAAAAGGTAATAAATATATTAAGCTTTGCTACATCTAGTACATATCTTGGAGCATCCTATAATTTGCTTGCTTTTAGGTTGAAATCAACCATTTATTTGTTAATGCACTTTGTTTTTCATCTCATTCTAGAATAATTCTTGACAGATGTCTACCTCGCACTCTGTAATTATTTAGGTCTTAACAGTTGTCTTTAGAGAGACTCAACAGACTGTCTTGTACCATTTTATTTTAAAATTTTATTTTTACTCTTTTTAATTATATTATCCAAAACATTAAAATAAAATCAAACTGTAATATATAAATTAACAGCATCTTCTATGTCCCTTTGCTTTTTAATTTTGTTTATCTCATTTACAAATATAATCAAATATTCAAATAACATTACATGAAAGCAAATGAATTAGTATAGCTGGCAGACTGAAACATAAAATTCAGATTTATTCTGTCTGTGAGGTAATATGATTTTGTATTTTTATTCCACATGTTTTATTAGTACACAAATTACCAGGCAAAATTCTATAACTACTGTATTACAACAGTAGGTCCCACAGTAACAAATCAGTTTATCTAATTGAGCTTACAGTGTTAAGGGGGGGAAAAAAAAAAAAAAAAAAAAAAAAAAAAAAAAAAAGAGAGAGAGAGAAGTCTTCCAGATCAGGGCATCTGTCAAGGACATCTCAGCAAAATCATCTTCGTAATTTCTAGAAGAAAAAAAAAAAAAAAATGCTATGCTTTCCTTCTTCAATGTTAACATATATATCTTCCTAATCATTCCATATGGATAGTGGGAGTTTGTTTTTCCCAAAAAAGGGCACAGAGTTCTCAATAAATGCTGCTGCATAAAACACCCTGTAGTGAGCCTCTTACAATTTATAGTCAAGGGGCATGGGAGCCTGAGAGAGCATTAAGTCACCTTCCTGTCTCTCTGATTCTATGAGCTGAAAATGCCCTCAGTGTATCTGAAAGTGCTCTGGGGCCTGGTAAATGATGGCACGCTCCTAAGGCTGCCCAGCGGGGCTGCAGCACCAGTTTCAGCCTCTGCTTCTCCAACCCTGTCTCAACCCACTCCTCCTGCTCCCAGCTTGCCCCCAGATTTGCTGCCTGTCACCATTTGGAGACTGCCTTCTAGCATGCCTATGTAAAGAATTTCTTCTCTCAAACAGAAACAGTGATTTTAGGGCTTTAACTCCATTCTAGCCCCGTTGTCCTGCCATATAATGTCCCTTGCATATAACCAGCTGTAGCATAATTAAGCTGGATTTTAGGTGCTTAATCAGGCTCAGCAAAATAGTGTAGTTTGTCACATTCCTTCCAGCTGAAATCAGTACATAGCTTTAAGTCTGCACTGCCTCTACTGTACCTGTGAGTAACTGCCACCAGCTGGTAAGAGCCGCATCTGAATTTGGATTCACTAGGAGATTAGTTGAAGATCCTTTTCTTTCAAAACAAGCTCTGCAACTGTATCTCTTCAGACTGAGACTTTTCAGTACATTTATTTGTAAAATATGCATATGTATGTGTCTACATACATAATTTCCTCATAAATTCAATAGTCTGAGATAAATAGAATGTAGAGATAATACAGTTTCATGCACGCAATACTGTGTACAGACAGCCAGTTCCTTATCTCC
Organism: Alectura lathami; assembly: GCA_013399715.1. Lineage (NCBI taxonomy): Eukaryota > Metazoa > Chordata > Aves > Galliformes > Megapodiidae > Alectura > Alectura lathami. The sequence goes on along the minus strand of VXAV01003055.1, from coordinate 46,219 downwards.
TGTGAATTGCCATAATTGCAACAACATTATGCTAGTTGGGGCTTTTTGGCAAGAATTCACACCAGTTACATAATTCATTACAGCATATTCTAACCTACTGAAATCCAAGCATATTTTTAGACCTAACTTGCATAGTCCCAGTGATTTCTGCATGCAGATTCCCTTTAGACATGCCCTCAGATTCCCCCTGGATATGCTTCTGTCACTGTGTCACTTTGAGAGCCGCTTTTGCAATTCCTCCATGTATGTAATTCTCATAGAAGACAGTGCAGGATTTAGAAGTAGTTATGCAATAGGGCTGGATGTTGGTCAAAGCACTGTAGATTCAGAGCTCTTCTAACATTCCTCTGCAGATTCCTCCTCAGGTAAGCCCAAGCCTTACCCGATGTGAACACCCTATACACTTGTTAATGGTGAATTATACAATTTCAGTCTTTCAAAATGTGATTATTTTAAAGAAATATATAATACCAAACATATGGTTAATACTAGATTTTTTATTTTTAAAACAAGATTTCTGCAGGCTTTTGTGGGAACCCTCTTTCCACCTCTTTTTTTCATTAGCTTCTCTGTTTCCCACCACTCTGATTTTGCCAGGAGGCTGGAACTTGTTCTCGAGGACATCTGCTGTGCTGCTGAGACAGTAACCTACAGCGGGATGGGGGATGTCAGAACTGCCTCCTTCTGCCCATCCTTGTTTAGACACAGTGCAGCCTGTCCCCATAAAGCACCCTATGTCATCTAAGGACGTCAGGTCTACATGAGCCCACATGCTCACTGTTCTGTCTCTGTTTCAAAACTGTTTTAAGGAAATGAGAGATGTGAGAGAAGGGAAGGAAGGAGTGCAGCTTGCCTTCCCCCTGACCTCCTCCCTGCTGGACTGAGGAGGGGGCCAGCTCAAGGAAGAGAAGTAGCAGGGGTAAAGCCACTAAAGGGGTAGGCTGCTGTGCCGTGCCCTGCTGTGGAGTGCAGAGAGGTGTGTAAGGTTCTCTCTGTGGATACTGTGACAGTCACCTAACGGTTTTGTTACTGTCTGACATAATTAATGATGTTGCCATTGGGTATGGTGTGTTATTCATGCCTTTCTTTCTTTTCTCACTTTCATTTTTTGCTGTTCATAGGGAATTATTCAGTTCTCAAAAAGGTTTTTGACACTTCTTTACAAATGTAACTTTGATTTTAAAAGGTGTATGTCTGTATCCAGATGATGGAAAGCCAGAAAGGTTCATAAGGCGGCTAAAATAACAAGATTATTTAAAAGTGACACTTGCTTATGCCTTTAACTGTTGTGGCTCTCTAGCACAAAGATGCACTTGATAACCCCACTTAACTGACAGTTAGGTCACATTAATCAGGCTGCTTCTGTAACTACTTCTTTCTACCTGCAATTGCATATAATTTTCAAAAGGAATTCCACACTATTGTGGCCAATTTAGAGACAGAACTAATTCAGGAGTGCCTTACTCAGCTTCATTAAGCTGTTTTACTATATAGAGTGGTGAATTTAACTAGTTTGCATCAAAGTTATGCTGCCTCCAGTGACAGGTAAAAGTGGTATGTAGAAGTACAAGCTGCATCAACGTATAGTAATACGAAACTCTGGAAACCTAGCTTTAAATGCCTGCTTAATGCAGCTCAGAAAGGAAAATCCCAGCATGGTACAGTACACAAAGTGAAATAAATGAATGAAAACTGCATGATTAAATGCTTTTATCTGGAAATTTTGTTGCAATATTCAGAAACACTACAAAATTTTCTAATTCATCATACTCTTTGTTTATTACTAATAAATTAATGTGCTGATGGAAGGAATTCATTACCCTTTCTACACACTTCACTAGTTGCAGGTCATTTATTAATGTGTTATCTGGTAAGACAAAAACCAGCTGTAATTACATTGTTAAACATTGATTAATAAGCAGCCCACATCACTAATATACGCAACAAGCAAGATAAAAAAATCTTTTTAAAGATTTAGAGTAAAATTTGAACATTCTTTTGGGAATAAGGAAATCTGGATCTTCATCAATATTCATTTTTTTTGAGAGATTCCATTTGCTTGTACAGCTGTATCTCCAAACACCTTTTGGAAACAGATTAACAAGCAAATTCAATTACACTAGAGTAAACGAAATGCATTCACAAAATGATATTAATGCACTCACTGAAACATTTAGAATGAAACATTTTTTTAAACAGTCTTCAGCTAAACAGTCTTTTTGTTTTGTATTCTTGTTTTAATCATGCAATTAGGCACACATCTATTTTAAATTCAATTGTATTCTATAGATTTAAAAATAACGTAGCAATTGGAAGTACATTATTTAAAACACTGCTGTTTTCTCAAACTTAGTATTGTAATTTTTCAGTAAAATCAGTTTGATTGAAGTAACACACAGGAAATCATTATGTCAGAAGCCTGAATCATCAATGAGGGTATATAAGCAGAATGTCTCTGGCACTTGACAAAACTGGGGAACTTATTTTTCTGATATGGGTCAATGGGAAATAAAGCACATGGAAAGGTGATGCTTTCAGAAAAGATGTTTTAAAACTGCCCTTAATTAGTCATAAGTGACAATTCTTATTATAGCAGCACTATTGCTAAGGATATGTCAGTATTTCCATTACACACATATATTTCAAATTTAGATAAGTAGGCTATAAAAATTCAGCCTGAGCTCAAATGTGGTATTCATGCTTTTCAACCTGGGATCACTTTTCCCTCACAGAACTGCAAGAAAATCCATATTGCCTTTGTGAGCTGGAAGGCTGCAAAAGGGCTAGAAGCGAGAAATTTAGGATGACTGTTTTTGTGTTTTGTTTCTTTGTTTGTTTTGTTTTTGTGTAACTTTAAAAAAACAGACAATCAAATAGATCAAGAGAGTGATAATTCAATGTCGTAAAGAGGGTCTAATTCACATATTGTTTTTTCTTCCATCTCTGAAAGGATCACCTATTTTAATGCTAGTTCATCTTGTAGCAGGGCTGCTGAAATTTTCGACTCAGCCTTCTAACTCCTACAGGACATCTCTTCCAATTTAATTACTAATCAGGGATTTGACACCTGTTTTCCACCTCACCTGAATTTATGCCAGCCCAGATGATGTTCTGCCACTGGGATTGTACAAGAGTTGGCAGCAGAGCCTCTTCTATTTCTACAGAACAGGTGATCTGAACTAAAGTTAGCATTTCTAAATGCTAATCATGTTTTGTTGTTGTTGTTGTTGTTCTTTAAATTTGTGTCCCCTTTGAATGTTTAAGTTACTATGTGTGGTGCAAAAAATGTATTGCTAGAAAGTTCAACAAGTATAAATCTCAGAAGTGTTGTAGACCTTCAGTATTATGGTTCAGGGACGTAGATGTTCTGCTAGCTTTCTGAATTCTCTGACAGACAGTGAGAATTCCTTAAATACATCTTGAGGAAGTTCAGAACCATATTTTGAGTACGTACAACTATATGTACTAGCTACTCAAGGATGTTAGATATTATCCAGTATTTCTTTGTTGCTGATTTGAACAAGAATTTCCCTACCCATGAGACTGGACTTTGTACAAGATACAGAGAACACTGTAAGACGATTCCAGCTCTGCCATACTTTCTTTGACACATCATCCAAGTCTGTTTTAGTAAGCAGTGTTTGTGACCTTTGTCTAGCAGCAGTCATCTGGTAGAAGAATCATAGAATCATAGAATCATAGAATGGCTTGGGTTGGAAGGGACCTCAGAGATCATCTAGTTCCAACCCCCCTGCCGTTGCCAACCACTAGCTCACTAGATCAAACTGCCCAGGAACCCATCCAGCCTGGCCTTGAACGCAGCCAGGGATGGGGCAAGAAGAGACTCTGCATCCTGCTCCTCAGCTGGCAGAACCACCAAATTAGGCAGCCACATCTAGGCTATCCATGGGGAATTGCATCTCCTCACGCCCACAGTTTTACAGGAAAGTGATAGCTGGTATTGGCCAGATTATACTGCTCTAGCAGTATAAATAATCAGTATTTTACAAAATTCCCCAGTGCTGCTTTATTTACTAATACATAGATTTTGAGGACACACAAACCGAGAAGACACCTGGTTGGTTTGGAATTGAAATATTTGACCAAATGGAAGTTTGCTAGTACAAAATGGGGAAGTACAGTGTCAGAGGGCCAGAACATCAGGTTGATAAAGATTATATTACATGTAGAGCTGGTAACCTTGAACAACCAGCACACAGACAGACAGACAGACACTGAAGTCTGCACGATATACCTGTTATAATAAATTCCTGGTTATATTAGCAAGAAAAGACAGTTTGAGGAGAGCTACAATATTCTTCTGTCTGTCCTGGATGTACTTTCATAAGAGAATAAAGACAATCTTTCAGCCACTACTCCTGAAAAATTATGTTCTTTTCATAGTAGTCTTGGAATGGACTCGTTAAAGATCACTGCTTACCATCTGGTATACCAAATGAACCTGTAAATGAACCTACCAAATACTGCAAGTGAACCAGACAGTCCTTTCAGTGACTGAATAAGAGACTATCCTTTTTATCTTCCCTGTGTGATTTATGAGCACAAAGGTATGGCACGTGCTTCCACTAAACATACCCCTTGCTTCCTGCTGTTTGGCAAGCTTGGCTGGCTGATGATAAATAAGATCCTGAGAGCCAAAATTCAAACTGCATTACCAAGAAACTAAACTGGAATAAGCAGGGGGGGAGGGGAAGAGAGAATGCTTATAAGGAAGATATTAAAAATACAACTTGCAACAGAGAGAGAAGAAAATATAACCTAGAAGGTACAATAAAGATTCTGGACCAAACTCTGAGGTATCTAAAATAAAACTGAATTTCTTCTTACTCATGAACTGGTCAACTTGCTAGAACATGTATGAATGTATTGTTCCCTCTAAAGAAACAACTTCTGCAGTGAACAACTTTCAGGTATTAAAAATTTAAGATGAGATACTTTCCATAGCATTATTATTGATGGCATTATTATTGTTGCACTGAAAGTTACAAACATATTGGTTTTGCAGAAGACAGAAGATGTGAATAACAAAATGACTGATCTTATGTTTTACCTTATGTAAGAAACAGTTTTTCTGATAGGTAAAGACTGATAATAACTTGATTCAGTTAGACAGAAGATGCTTAACTTTGTGGAGAAAAAGAAATTAAAACTTTCTGTGAGTGAGTTACTTAATATTTCTTTCAGCATCTTAATATCTGGAGAATAAATACTTTTTTTTTTTTTCTCATTTGGTATTTTATTGTCTTTATACAACACTGGCCATGCTGAGGACAGTAGAAACTAAAATATGATGAATCTTAAAATATAAAAACTGGAGCAAAAAATGGTGAAAGCAACAAAAATAGTAATAAGGTGGAGTGGGTCAAGTGAATAGATCAATAAATATTTAAAAGAATTTTCTTTAGCAAGTATCCTCCTCTTCTCATGACATTTAAACAGCGATAATTTACTAAGGAAATAAAGTTACTGGACATCTGTAAATGTTAAAATCGGAGTACAGATCTGACTGCAGTAGATCCAGTGGATCTATTCTGTGTTTTCAGAGAACCACAGAATCACAGAGTTGTAGGGGTTGGAAGGGACCTCAGGAGATCATCTAGTCCAGCCCCCTGCAAAAACAGGTTCCCTACAGCAGGTCACACACGGAAGTGTCAAGGTGGTTCCTGAACACCTCAAGAAGGAGACTTCACAATCTCTGTGGGCAGCCTGTTCCCGTGCTCCAATAGCCTCATGGTAGAGAAGATTTTTCTTAGATTTGTATGGTACCTCCTGTGTTCCAGTTTTTGCCTGTTGCCCCAGTGGGCACCACTGAAAAGAGCCCAAATTAGTCCATTCAGCTCCTGCATTTCAGATATTTATATACATTGATTAGACCCCCTCTCAGTCTCCTCTTCTCCAGGCTGAAGAGCCCCCAGGTCTCTCAGCCTTTCCTTGTATGGGAGATGTTCCAGACCCCTCATCATCTTTGTGGCCCTGCGCTGGACTCTCTCCGGAAGATCCCTGTCTTTCTTGTACTGAGAAGCCCAGAACTGAACACAGTATTCCCGATGCAGCCTCACCAGGGCAGAGTAGAGGAAGGCACACTTTTTAATGCACTCTAGGATTCCATTGGCCTTCTTGGCCACAAGGGCACACTGCCGGCTCATGGCCAACCTGTTGTCCACCAGGATACCCAGGTCCTTCTCCTCAGAGCTCCCTTCCAGCAGGTCAGCCCCTAGCTGTACTGGTGCATGTGGTTGTTCCTCCCCAGGTGCAGGACTCTACACTTGCCCTTGATGAACCTCATCAGGTTCCTCTGTGCCCAGGTCTCCAGCCTGTCCAGGTCTCGCTGAATGGCAGCACAGCCTTCTGGGGTGTCAGCCACTCCTCCCAGCTTTGTATCATCAGTGAACTTGCTGAGGGTGGACTCTGCCCCTACATCCAGGTTGTTGATGAAGATGTTGAACAAGACCGGATCCAGCACCAACCCCCTAGGAACATCGCTAGTTACAGGCCTCCAACTAGATTCCATGCCAGAGATCACAACCCTCTGGGCTCTGCCAGTCAGCCGATTCTCAGTCCACCTCACCCTGCACTCAGCTATCCCATACCTTCTAAGCTTTTTTACAAGGAAGTTGTGTGAGTCAGTGTTAAAAGCCTTGCTGAAGTCAAGGTAGATAACATCCACTGCTCTCCCCTCATCTACCCAGCTGGCGATGGCTTTGCAGAAAGCTACCAAATTGGTCAAGCATGATTTCCCCCTAGTGAATCCATGCTGACTACTCCCGATAACCTTTTCTTCCAATTGCTTGGAGATGTTCTCAAGGATAAGTTGTTCCATCACCTTTCCAAGGACAGAGGTGAGGCTGACTGGCCTGTAGTTGCCTGGATCCTCCTTCTCACCCTTCTTGAAGACCCAGGTGACATTGTCTATCCTCCAGTCTTCAGGCACCTCTCCTGTTTTCCAAGACCTTTCAAAGATCGTGTAGCAAGCAGTGTAGCTAACAATTCCGCCAGCTCCTTCACCACCTGTGGGTGTATCCCATTGGGGCCCATGGATTTATGAGGACTAATTTTGTCTAGATCCTCTATGATCCTTTCCACCTCAACCAAGGGAAAGTCATCCCCTCTACAGAATCTCTCTCCTGCCTCTAGCATCTGGGATTCCCAAGGGAGAGTTCTAGCCATAAAGACTGAAGCACAGAAATCATTCAGTACCTCGGCTTTCTCAGCATTCCCTTGTTAGCAGGGCACCCACCTCATTCAACAGTGGGCCCACATTTTCCCTTTTGCTATTGATATATATGTGAAAAAGCCTTTTTTGTTGTCCTTGACCTCCTTTGCCAGAATAACTTCTAAGCAGGCCTTAGCTTTCCTGGTCACATCCCTGCAGGTCCTGACAGAATTCCTGTATTCCTCCCAGGTGGCTAGGGCCTTTTTCCACATGTCATAGCCCTTCTTCTTCCCTTCGAGTTTTTCATGAGCTCTTTGTCCATCCAAGCAGGTCTCCTGCCACCTTGCCTGACCTGATTCGGTAGGTAGTCACCTGTTTTGATAAGTAGTCAGAAGGGAAGTGGTCAAACAGTAGATTTCCCTTGTTTCATAAACATTCACAGGTAAATGTGTGCTAACTTATGATTGCTGATGATTTCTGAGACTGGAAGATCTGGTAAGTGAAAAATTGGAAGGTTAGTTGTGCAGTTCATTAATGGTTTCAAAGTTTCCATACATTTTAATACATGTAAGTATTCCCAAATACAGAATTGTTTCCCTTTTTTCTGTTACTTCTAGTGTTCATGGAGTAGAATCAATACTGTGGGATGTAGGTGACCAGCTAGTTACTGATGATATTGACTGATAGAAATAACATCATAACTTGGCTGAGGTTCACACACATCACTTCTAGCTTGAAAATTATTGATCCACCCAAACTCTAACAGAATTAATCAGTGATTCATTAGTCATAACATACCCAAATATTTGCAGAGTGTTGTTAACCAATAGCCTAATCAGCAGAAATGAAGAGGAATTACTGAACAGTATTCCTCCTAAGTATTGCAGCTGCTTAATGACTCACCGGCAAATGTTATCAAAAAGCTCATTTAACTCATTTTATCACTGAAGGATTCATTTTAATATGCTGCATTTGAATTACTCTTAGCTGGACTGAAGCTATATGTTGTGCAGGAGTAGCATGTGTGTTGTCAGGGCTGGCCCAGTACTTGGTGTCTGTGATGGTAAATATTTTCAGGTAGAAACATAAGTGTGTCCAAAGTATTACTGGAGATGTCAGTTATTTCTTATAGGCATTCAGAGAACATTAGAAGACATTGGAGATTTAACAGACTTGACCACAATTGACCACGGTGTCCCTAGCCTGGCTGTGTAAGTTGCTGCTGAGTTGTGTTCATTTGAATCTGTGCCTGTAATGTTTCTTAGTCTTGATGCCTCAAACTAAAAGCATCAATGAACATGTGTTAAAGAATTTCTCGCATATAAATAGGGCTAAAGTTAGGAGCAAAACTGGAATGAGAACAGCCCTATAGGGTAGCTTGGGATGGTAGGAAAGTATGATATCAGCTTGTGAGAATGTCTGATTTCAGCTGGTTTTGATGCATAACTAGCAGGCTGGTCTTGATTTACCACTCTTCTCTCGTATACACAATGCTATATATCAGCATGCAGTTCTATATAGTGTAGGCTGAAGGCAGTATGAAAAAATAAAAGGAAGAGAGAGAAGCTCTGATGTGCCTTTGAAGAAAACACTGATGTCTCTCTGATTGTGCCTTCTGTTGCATGTTTTGTACAACAAAAAATGGTCAGATTGTACAGCTTTTCCATATGTCTCAACAACCATGTAATGTAACTGAAAATGTTATGGTATAAGCTCTGCTGGCTTGATTACCTCACTTTATCTGATTTTATGCTAGTATCATAATAAGTCCTCTGTAACAGACCTGAACACAAACATAGCTTTTGTATATGATGGTATATTCATACTCTGGCACTCTTCAGGGCTTTCTGTCTCTCAAGGCCACTGGCTGATGGCTGTGCAAAAAGATCAAGCTTTAGTTTGTGCTGATCAGCAAACAAATTTTATTTGAAATTTATATATGTATGTTTCAAAACAACTTCCATATTTTCAGATTTCTATTAAAAAAAAAAAGAAAAAAAATGAAAATGTTTTAATGGAAGTTGGATTTTATTTTGTGTCAAAGAGAAATTAGTAAAATAATTTAGTTTTTTTTTTAAGAGAAAACTTTTAAGTAAAAGCTATTCAGCTATTAATAAATTAAATGGGTTATAGACTGTTCTTTACCCCTTTACACGGTTTGTGTTTCCTCCCTCCTGAAACAGTGGCTTTACTGACTCTTGCAAGCAAGCCCAACCGCTCTGTCCCTGTGTAGCCTAAGCAAATGCTGGCCCTGGGCAACACCATCCCAGAGCCTCCACAGGCAATTAAATGTATAAGTACAGAGTGTATATGGGTATATGGTCGTGGCTACCTGCTTAAAGCCATGCCCTGGTCCTGTTTAGTTTCTGAGTACAGATGTAGCAACAGAACTGGATTTCTGCTAAAATTTTAGTACCAGGCTAATTTAGCTGCTGGTCTTGATCCTCAGTGATTAGAGAGCTTTCCTCATGTTAGGGAATATCACTGCTGATAAGCAGAGAAAAGGAAAGAGCTTTTGGCATGAAATAGGAGTGGATTGTTTTGAATGATGATTTTTAATAGAGAGTGAATCACCACCATGCCATCGAGAACACAGCAAAAACATATGAGAAAATTCTGTCAATAGAATGCTATTTCCATGGACTATTTTGTATCATTACAAATTGCATTTGCTGTAATAAGTTACAAATGTAATTTATTATGAGTTAACACCAGGACTGAGACAAATGATTAAAAATGTATAATATACACAGTTTTGTTTCCCCTGATAAATGTAAAGTTTGCTAGGCTCGACTACCCTCATTAGTATGTGACAGTGCCAGGAGACACTTTGATCCAAATGGCTAGATTTACATGCTGTATGCTATAAATGTATTTTAGTTTTAATAACAATCCAAGATGTTCAGCATATTGCTTAATAAAAGATCAATGCAGTAATATGATTAACCACCCTGTATTGCCTTCTTTCTACTTGTGAGAAAGGATAGTGCAGGAGATGCATGGCAGTGAATAACAAACTGACTAATTGACAGGCAAAACGAAGGTTTCCCTAAGGGTTTTTCCATCCTCCCCACCCTCAGGGCTTTCTTTGTTGGTAGAATGCTCTTAACTCTTTTGTTTAGAGTCTCTTACCTTTAAGCAGGCTTGTGGAAGACCTTTTCATATTTTTTAGCAGTAGATTTACTTGCTGAGTAAATATAGCTGATGAAAGAAAAGCTGGTGATCCATAAAAGACCAGACTGCAGGGATCCTCATTAATCTTCCAATAGTTTTTGCTGTCATTCCTCTTTAAAGTTCCTTGCCTTGTAAAGTATTTGTGGAAAAAGTAGGAACACTTTTTTGCCTTCCGCTAAGCAACGAATTACAGCCAGATCCCAACAAAAGCTCGCACTCCCTTTCAACTAGTTTTAACTTTAGCCGTGTCATTGTGCAGGGTTCTCAGCTATAAAAGGGAAAAAACTGTTTAACTGAGTTTTACAAAAGAAGGTAAAGAGGAAGTCAAACAAAAATAGTTTTCTAGTTATCTGCTGATGGGAATGTGATCATTAAATTGATAAGCTAAGTGGAATGCAATGATAAAATAAAAAGGATTGAGTACATTCAAACTTCAGTAAGAGACTATCCTTTGGAAATCTTGAATTCTGTTACAGAAATAGTGAAGCATATGGCATGAAATTGAGAAAGTTAATATAATTAGGTGTGATGGATTATGGCAAGATTATGAGAACACTAGGACTGAGGCCTAGTGTTTAGAAGGTATTCCACATTTGGGATTTCTGAGATATTGGTCATGGAGCATGTGTCAGAATATGGTCTGCTTCTCCTGAGGATGATCAAACTGACTATTCAGATTGCATTTTCTATTAGCACTGTCCAGCAGTTTAGTCCATCTATCAGATATGATGTTAGCGTATTTTTTACCCAAAGAAGAAACCATATGGAATAATCCAAGCTCTTTCATGGACAAGAATGGAATCAAAGAGTTTTAAAATATCCTATGGTTCTAAAGGCAAGAAACAGTACAATCCACCAAAATGCTGCCACTTTGCATAAAACTAAGGGGAAATAATTTTTGCTGAACAGAGTGAGAGAGATATACAGTCTTAGATTTAATCTCTACATTTTCACTTGGAGAGTGGAATGTCTCCAAGACAGAAAATATTTTTGGCCCAGTTTCAGCTATATTTGGCAAAATTAGTTTCACAGCTAGGTGAAAGTATCTTAGTGGATCATTTTTTGAACCAAAAAAATAAAACCTTAGGGCATTGAAAAATATTTGAACTTGGATTAATTTTAGCACATACTTTTTACTGAAGCAAATAGACAAACAAAAAAAAGAATTAAAAAGTGAGAAAAGTTACTGAAATTGTCTAATTTTCTATCTCAGCATTCCTGACTT